>CAEGAE010067359.1:0-37065 GCA_903067095.1 Girardinus metallicus | reverse complement strand
CTTTGGGCACACAATGTTGCTAGATCCAATAGGAGGCTTGTACCAATTTGCTTAGTTAAATCCAGGTGGCGACTTTTATTTTGGCCAGGCAGTGTAGTTGCAAAACCACATTTCTTTATGGATTTATCTCTGCCTGCTTCACAGATGTCAAGTCTGATATTTTGCCTTCTCTTCTTTACAAGTTCAGTCAGATTCAATGGAGATATTCACTGAACGTTAAAGTTGTTCTATTTTTCCCTGGAGCTGAGCTGGGGATCTCTGAAGTTCCTCTAGATTTACTTTTAGCACTCTTGGCTCTTATTTACACGCTTCTTAATCAGCTTTTCTGTTTACATTGACAATCATCTTGGTCGGTTGAAGCTGTGTAACACTTGCCTCAGGAGAAGATGCTCACATTAAAAAGACGTAATCAACAGAAACATTGTAATGATAACTGAAACATGAACAGGAAACACCCTAGATAGACAAAAAGGTTGCAGAAAGTTGAGAACCTGGGGGAAAAAAAAATCAGAACACAGTCTATCACATAAAGTGTCCCACAATAAATTGAAGATTGTTATTCTAATGTTCTAAACATGTGGTGCACTTTCTGTTCCTTACAGGTGATTCCTACCTGAGTGACGTGGGGGAGGAGGAAAAGACCCGGATGAGGAAGCGGGCCTCGGCTCCTGGCTGGTAGGTGCTGGGAATGAGGAGGTAGTATCCAGGCTCCAGTGGCTGGCACAGGACCACCTCTCTCTCGTAGGAATGGCAGTGAGTAGAAGCACAAGACGGTTTGTTTAACATCCGGCTCAGACTAAAACGCTTCTTTTCCACCTGTAGAGAATCATTTCCAAGTAAATTGCACGGTAATACACGTGTCATCATCATGTTTTGCACGGCACAGACCTTCCACATATGTAGAGCAATAGCTTGGTAATGCTGGTGCTTTGTGTTACTGCTGTCCTCTGGGTCCGTTTGTGCATATTTTTCTGTGTTTCTGCGTTTTCTATGCTGCAGCAAAGATACGAGAACCTCGCCCGTCTCGAACACTTTGAGCCAGAACTTGGGATTACTGCTGTAGCTGCTGGTGTTTCGGCTTCCACCAGCAGAGTGGCCTTTAATCCACCGGCTAGCCAGCTGATGGCTGTGTGTGAGAAGAGTTCCTGAAAGAGGGGGAGAAATTTACAAAAACATCAGAAAGTCTGAACCAGCCACTAAATGTTTGACACTAGTTTCTAAAGATAATAGATGAATAACCTGTGTAAACACTCTTCAAGAGTCCATCTTTGCCAATTGGATATCCCACTGTGACGTCATCAAACTGAGACGTAAACTCGGCCTCATCTAACCAGAATTCGCCCTCTGCTGTTCGGTCTCGCAGCTCTGCAGCGCAAACTGGGTCGAGGAAACTCCAACCAATACCGCTGAAAGTCAAATAGTTTGAAAGACAAGATCAACTCAAAAAAGGGTTTCACTAGTCTGTGTTCAACAAACATGGATCATTTTGGTAATTTTGCTAATGAGTCAACTGGCATTAAGTGTTTTAAGCAAAAAGGTATTTGATAAACAAGACAGCAGTGCCATTGTGAAGCTCATGCCAAAAGTGAAACCTTGAAGGGATTGCTTAAACAGAGAGGTTCTCAGCACACAGCCGACGGAGCTGTGCAGAATCTGCATGCTAATCTGGGTCAAAGCATTTACATAGACCACCTCAGCATTCACATCAAAGAAGAAATTGAGAGCAACCGACCAGGCTGGATTGTTCTCATAACGCATGAAGTCTCAGGCAAGGGTTTGCAGCTGACCTGAGTAAAATCTACCACCAGGGGGCACTATAGGAGAGACATGGTGCATTAGTGGTGAAGTTCTGCAGAGAAAATGTGGCTTGTGGTCTTCATGTAGAGCAGTTGAACAACTATTTCCATTCATTATATTATGAATTGCATTGCTTGCTCAAAAATTAAGCTTAACATGCAGCATTTTAATTAAATAAATGAAGTCAGTGTTTTGTAGGAGCATCATTGCAGATCTAAAATTTAAAAAGGGTTTTGTGTGATTTCCTCATTAAAAGATAGGCATCACTTTACAAATTCCTTTGGGCTTGATTGATAAGAAAAATATTTCTGTCCTTCTTGTAAAAGCTTGCTATATTTAGACAAGTTTATCACATTAACTAAAATCAGCTTTGAGTGCACCAAAGTGCACCCCTACTGATGATGGTTTCCGTGGGTGTTTTTTTTATTAAATTAAAAAGCAATTCTCATCTTTCGACTATCTCCCCAAATTTAAAGCTATCAAATCTTCATTATGAGCAAAAATAGACGGTCCTGAGACAAATTAAACTGAACCTGCAACCTGGTCTTTACTGCACGGTGAAGTGAACACGGGAACTTTTGTTTTATGTGAAACATATTGTGCAAAAAAAATTATTTACTCCCATCAGGAAGTCAGGGAAGGTAGTGATTGTGACTCATATTGTTATGTAAGCATGACAGTGACGGATGTTTATATTTCAATGATCATCTCATGTATCCCTTTTAAATGAGAGTTACAATGTCTTCTCACGCACCTATAGCTCCACGACCTTTGAGCGAAACAATAAGAAAAGCAGGAGTCATGGTGTAACTCAATGTGTCCATGGGAAACGCCATCTCAATCTATTTTTACCTCTGTAATCTATGACAACACTTCTCAAAAGTTCCCAAAATCAGATTTAGATGTATATGATAAGCAGCTCAAAAAATATGACAGACTGCATTCTCAGCATTGCTCTCTTTTTAAGTCAAGCTCAGGAAAAGCATTTAAAACTTCCAGACCTTATTTTTCTGCAGGTTTTAGTAACTTTCCACAACAGTATGCACACATAGACAAAATTCTTATTGACCAAAAATGCCCACAATACCACTGATATACCTTGAAACTGACTAGAATAATAATGGTAAACAAAAACGTACTGAAAGTTAACTAATGAAAATCAGACATTGTGTTTCAAGTGTGGTTCAACAAGATAATTATTTAAACATATAGAAACAGACCTGGGAAAAAATTATGATCCCTGCAACTAAATATTTTGTTGCTCAATCTTTCGAGGCGATCAAATCAAATAATTTTGTTAACTGTCAGTGAGACTTTTGCACATGTTCACAAGTAGATTCCAGTCTGGCTTTCTCAAGATTTGCTGTCCTCCCTTATTGTCTGGAATGAAGTCCAATTGGCTTAAACACTGACAGATGGTAAGATCTGATACTGATGTACCTTGACATTGGAGTTAACCTTTAATTCTTTGGAGGTTGTTCTGGGCTCTTTGGCTAACATTCGTGTCATCTTTCTCTTCAGTTTTCCTCCTGCAGTCAGGGAGGTTTGCTACAACCCTGTGGACCTTAAACTTCTGAATAATAAGCACAACTGTAATGACAGGAGCATCAAGTTACTAGATGATGGTTTTACAGGGTTAACCTTCAACATGTTTATCTATAATTGTCTTTCTAATCTCCTGGGGCAACTCTCTCCTTTGCTGCTTGAGGGTCATGCTTAGTAAGGTGCACACCTTGTCTGCAAACAGCAGAGTGACTACTTGCCAACATTTAAATATGCAAACTGATTTTCACCAGGGATGCTAGTTAGAGGACACACCTTTGTTTAATACATCCATATGGTCAAATTATTTTCAATCTTTTCTGGAGATACCATCATTTTATCCAGGCCTGTTTCATCAGTTTATTTTCTAAACGAATTATGTTTAACCACAATTTAAAACCAATGTTTGATTTTTGTAGGTTAATTTTCAGTGAATTTTTACTTGTTATCAGTTTCAAGCTATTTCAGTTACTATTGAGGGTTTTTTGGGGCCATTTACAGAGGTGTACCAACAGGTTTGTTTATGTGTGAATACTTGGATATTCCTAAAACCCAATGTGACTATAAACATTCCCCATGACAACATTCTACCTCCAAGTCCAAGCACCTGCCCAGCAGCATCGTCCCCATGGATTTCTGATCCTGAGCAGCCGAACTTCACTCCCTGACACCTTCCTCACATCCAACCACTCCATCACAGTCAGAGCGTGGTGCTGATCCAGCTCACCGAGTCCTAATTCGAGGGGGAATGTCAATGACAGGGTTAGGAAGGGGGATCAGTGGTGGGATTATCTACAAAGCAATACTTTTCTAACCTCCAGGAGTGATATGGGTGGAGCAGCTCAATGCACACTCTTCTTTCACACAGCACAGGAGGTTCAGGTTCAGCTTTTTCCTCCTGACTTGGTCACTGTCCTGCTCTGCTTGCCGCTCTTCCTCGTCTGAACCAAACTCCCTCAGACTCCAGCGCTCGGCGATACCACCAGTCAGATCCACAAGAGCCTCCGACACCTGTCCTGCCCAGAGCTGCTCGTATGAACCATGTAGCCTGGAAGGAATTAAGCAGGAATTCAAATGCTGATAACTCAACAAAATGTTTCTGGGAATGCTCAACAAAGCAGCAAGGAAACAAAATCTTGATGGTTTATCAGGTCAAATAAAGATAAGAGACTCGGGGGAAGTTCTCAAGTTACCTACTTGGCATAGGCCTTCTCCAACAAAGCAACCCAAAACGCGGAAGGGGAGTGGCAGCGTGAGAAACAGAGACAGGAATTCATGCAGGGGAGACGGTCATCGACGGTCACCTCTGTCCAGTGTCCCTGCTGCCAGATGAGAAACTGAAAGGAGCCCCTGTACCTGCTGCTACCCCACTGGGGCTGGCCAGGAGGAAACACCTACACATGAACAAAAGACACTGTGAGCAGTGCAGAATATAAGCAAAAAAAATTAGATTTTAAAGCACTCACATTGGACAAGGGACAATAAAACTGGTGTGTGTACCTTGTCTAAAAGATGCTGATTCTTGAGCAGGAAGGTGCACGCGCAGAGAAACCAGCAGTCACCCAATAGACCTTGTTTAGCATGAGCCAGGTTAGCGTTGGTGGGGAAGAGAGACGGTGACCGGCAGATCTCCTTGAGATATGGATTAAAGGTAGAAATGAAGAAATAAAGTTACAGAGACTCAAAGAGAGTCTGCAGAAATGTATTCTGAACAACTTAAATGAACAGTAGGAGGCCAATATCAAGGTTTTAAACAAGTTATTGTGTCAAGTCTTTAAAAAAATTCCTGTTTAAAGTCCTAATCGGATCCAAAAGCCAATGTGGGGGGGACTTGTGTTTTCTCAAGCTTTATGAAGCAAAGAGTAACATGACTGCTGCTAGTCAGATGGCTAAAAAAGGCTGTAACACTTTTACTTTTTCCTCAATTGCTTGAAAGAAGCAGTTTAACTTTAGGTCCGTTCTTTGAGAGCCACGGTCCTGAACTTCTAGATGCATATCTGCTCCAACACACCTGAATCACATGAACGAATTACCTCCTCAGTATGTCTAAGTTCTGAGGAGCACTGATGCATATAAATGTTAAAGGACAGTGGCTCTCAGCGACTGGAGTTGGAGAACCCTGACACTAACAAAGCAGCAAATATAAGTGTGCTACACACTGATTTGGCATGACTTTACAGCTGCTTGCATAATAAAAGTATCCCTTTATAGGTCTGGTATTCTTGTATATCCCACAGATGCTCGCCTCTACTAAGACCTTGAGAATTTGGAGTCCAACACTTCAAACTTGTTGTTGTGCTTCTCGAATAACATTTTCCTTTTGTGGCAAGGTGCATTTTCCTGCCAAAAAAGGCTACAGGCACAAGAGTATGTCCTTTCCACCAGATCCAGCCAAATATGTGACAAACTGAGATGCACATTGTATTTGATATCATTGTTTCTGGTTATTACATAAATAGTGCAGACTGGGAACATTTTTTTTTTTTTTTTGCAGAAATACAAAGTCTAGACTTCTCACTTATTTGTGATGTGTCAATAATCGATTTAGAATAGCTTCACAGACTTCTGAAGCACATTGAATGGAAGTGTTAAAAGCCTGAAGACTCCCACCCCTGGAATCTGAGAAGCATTCATACATTTTATATATAAACCTGTTGATTTTACAACCACATGATTGATACTTTTCTGTCTTAAAGGGGTAGTAATAGCAAAGCCTTATACTACCCCAATAAATCAATAAATGACATAATAAATTAAAACAAGCTTGATCATTTCCATTTGAATGAGTTAGTTTTTTTTTCTCTTTTCTCTCTTTCTACCAAAGTCTGGAGGACAAAAGGCTTCAGTCTGGTGCAACAAAATTTGTTACCATGACATTCAGCAAAATGTGTTATTATGACAGGCCCAGTATTGGCTATTTTCCTGGCACATGGTGCCATTTTACAGAACAATCAGGTAATTATGCTACCTTCAGTAGTTGTGAAAATGCATCAACATAACAGCAATTTGACAGTTGGATGTTGGCCTCTGTGTCTGTAAGAAGCTCCAGCAACATTTAATGCAACATTAGAACAATGCTCCCCCACTATGCCATTTACAGCTGTTGTTATGAGCATTGGACTGAGAAGATGGTCCTATTATGATCTCACACTGCACTTCCACCAGGTGTTTGCTAATTGCTGTTGCTGCCCAGGGAAAGCTGCTCTGTGCTTTCCAAGAAAGAGCTTTGTAGAAAAAGGTAGTGCTTTGTGGGGACAAGCTTTTAGGCACCCCAAATGGCTGCCAAGAGATATTCAAGGATTCCTCAAACATGCATGAAAGAATGAAAGCAACGCAGCAGGTATGTTCTAGAAGAGGAAGTGACAGTGTAACATGATGTGAAGATGAAGAAAGTCAAATTTACATAATACCACCCCCCTTCGTCTCACCCCCTCAGGGGTTTCAAACTGCATTCATCAAGGCTAAAGTTCTGCAACTTTTAGAAACCTCTCTGCTTCAGCACACCTGGCTCCATTATTAGCAGAGCTCTGTAGAGCTTGGCTGCCTGCTAGTGAGGTGGTCTCACCATTTAATTCGAGTGTGTAGGACAAGGGACACATCTAGAAATTGCAGGACTCCCGACCTTGAGGAATGCAGTTTGAGATCACTGGATTAAATCATTTTGCAGACTCATTATCGCTCAAGGGACTAAACTGTGAGAATCTCTCACAGTATCTATAACAGGTTTTGTAAGGTGATATTTATTTCATCACTGAATTTTTTGCTTACATGACGATCATGCAAAAATCTTTCATCAGCCACTCAAACACCTGTTATGGGAAATCAGTCCCTGGCTGAGAGGATAAGCCAGCAAAATTGTGTAGTCTCCCAGAAGCATCAATATCAACATGAGCAGGAATTTCCCCCCTCCTCTGCCCAACCCAGCCCAGGTAATCAACCTGAGGACGTAGCCATGTGATTTCTCCGTGTAGCTGAGCGATGGGTGTGGAGCTGTCAGAGAACAGGGAGGAGTCTGTTGTGGGAAAATCCAGGTCCTCGAACAAAGACGGACTTGCACATTCCTCTTTCATGGCTACTGGAAGCCTGCTGGCTCTGCAAGCCAGCAGTCACAGTCTGCTCACATCTGTGACACACCTAAACAGGAAGTAATGGCTGCATTAGTTGAAGTGTTTAAATATTTTTTGTATGAAATTGGTTGCGTGCAGGGGTTAGCTGTTTCTCAGTGGAAGCATGAAAATCGACAATTTAAAAGTGCATTACTTTCACCATGTTGTTCTTATAATTCTCTGACAAAGCAGCAACAACACAGAAAGGTTGCATAAGAGTTGGTAATTAGAGACATTTCCTTCATTTTTTTTTTTAATCTTACCTTTCTTGTCTTCTCAGCATCTCTCCCTCTACAGTTGTCATTAGCAACAGCGCAGCTAGCTCGGTTAGCTTCAGCTAGCTTCTGCTACGTTCAGAGTGACTCCGACATCATCGTATCTCTTTATCTTATCCTGGTTTCAGATCTACAACCGCATGGGTATGTTATCGCATTTGCAACTTTCGTAATGTACAACATTTATGTCAACCAGAATGCGCCTTACTGTAAAAGGTAAACGTCCTCAGCTTTGACATGTCGGAAACCATTCATATAGTGGATCCTTCCTGTGAAACCGCTCACCACTGCTGCCCACTATCGGTTTCTTAAATTACACACTGTCCGGTGAACGCAGCAAAAGTTCAATATGAGGCGCTTTTAATGTTAATACATTTTATTAAAAACATTGAAATTTATTAGTGCAAAAATATTTAAAAAATGTGAAATGTTCGTTGCCAGATTATAAAGTAGGATCGAATCCTTATTTACTTCAATTGTATTTTCACATTTTTAAAAACATTACAACCTAAGAACAAAAATATATAATGCTAATAGATAGCTTAGTCTTCTTATGTATTCTTTTAAAAAATAGGTTATAGATGACTAGGTTTTTTCATTCCATTGTATTCACAATGAAAATAGATTATTTTCCACTCCAACAATTTTTCAAATTGATTTTGGCCTGAACTTTCACTGAACCATTGTAGTTCTGGCTCTGTATCTGGGGTCATTCCCCTCCTGGATTGTGAATCTTCGCAGCTAATATTTTCTAAAAAAAAACAAACATATGAGGCCTTCAAATATGGACATATATTGAAATTAAATAACACTCATATTTGCTTGACTTTTATTTAGCAGTATTGGAGTAAAGGAGGACTGAATAAAAAAGTGTGCTGCACTTTTTTCATGTTGTTATTTGTAAAAATAAATTGAGTTCTTTTGCTTTGAAGTTGAAGGGACTGACTTTCTGGATTCTCATATGATATTATAATGTCATTTCCTCATCAAAACCATGGCTGGAGGTAACATACTTGCCTTTGCTATAAAAAACCACTATATGAATGGAAAATACATAAAACTGCCCCTTTAGCTTCAAAATACACTGAGATTTGTGGCTGCAGGTGACAAAATGTGAAAAATATTCAGAATTAAAATACTTTTCCAGAGCACTGTAAAAACAGAACAGCAAAAACCAAATCAGCATGACACATACTGTAGCATACACATTTCAGCTTTATTTAAACATGTCATATTTTAAAAGGAGACATTTTTATATAAGTAGAAAATAAAATCCATTTAAAATCTACTGCCATGTTCCCAGAGGTAGTTACTTTTATTCAGTTATATTTATTGAGTAATTTATTGGCAAAAATGTATTTTTAGGAGCAGTTTTACTACACCAAACTTTTTACTCTTATTATTAGCAGTAATATTGCAGTAATGCTGCTATTAATGTTAATACAACATATTGTAGTAACATTATTAGCAGTTGTTTTATTAGCAGCATTAGCAGCTGCTAATAATGTTAGCAGCTGCTAATGTTAGAAATGCACTAGCTACTGTGAGTAACTTAACTAAATGAAGAACAATCATCTTGTTCTTGTTCTCATCTTGTTAGTTTCTGATTGCTGAGCCTGCTAAGACATTTGAAAATAGAAAATATACAGTAAACGCTCTATATTTAAGTACTTTATCTTGTTCTACCATGCACTGTAAAACATTTGGAGGTGGATTAACTTGAGAATGAAAGTTCACTTGCTCCCTTGAAAATGCAATTTAAGTCAGCAAGAAAATAACTACTTATCTTACTTTAGAATAATTTAAATTCCTGTTTCAAATTGCATGAACTAAATTTATTCTCTGATAATTACATTTATTAAGAGTTACAATGAATTTAGTGTGAACAGTACATTATCCTTAAGCTTTGCAAACTGTGAGTTGCGTTAAAATAGACATTTGTCTTAATAGCACAAGAGTCAGATCAATGTAATGTACTTCTGTCTCATGGTGCAACACAGGATACTAAAACATGCCGCTAAACACATGTTTTTGCTTAGCGGCATGTTTCAGTTTTTTAAAGTGCTAAACTAAGAACTCTAGTTTATTCAACTCTTGGAGGTTTAACAAAATTAATAAAAAGTTAACACAACTTACTACTGAAAGTTTATCTTTCACAAACTCACACATTTAGGTTCAAAATATAAAACTCGCTAAATTTATTTGACTTAAAAAGTAAAAGATAGTAGATACAACTCAATGCTGCTCAAATGTTTTACAGTGTGTATAGACATTACCTACTATATTAGTTTAATGAGTTTTATGTTGAAAGAAGTTATTTTGAAATTTTTTCTTCTGCTTTGATCTGTTATTTTGTGATTTTGTCATACATTTGTATTAATATTTTTCATTATGTTATTTAAAATGCCAATCTGTGCGCATAACCGTAAGTCACGTGAAGTTTATTTGTACAGAACATTTCAACGAGGAAGTTCAAAGAGTTTATGCTCTTTGTCTGTCTGATGACAGCATTTTTAAATACTACACTAGGTGTCAAAGTCATAATAGTTATTTAGACTCAGACTGCTTTCATAGCAATCTGTGTTTTGGTGACCATATGAAATACAGAGAATATTATGATTTGTTTTAAAAAGAAGTTTATTTGTATAGTCTTTTACCATATTTTTCCTTGTTTCTTGCCTTTGTGACCACTTTGCAGTGCTGCTAACTAGAACTAATAATAAAAACTATTGATTCTGATTGTGAATAAAACTAATTCCTGTTAAATAAATACGTCAATGGACAGAAACATTTAGCAAAATATAAACTTTATTGAATATAAATGAGTACAAAAGTGAAAACATATATATAATTATATGAATGTAATTCAAACTGAAAATACTCTGATTAATAAGATTGATTTCTTTAAGTTGTTCTTCTCAGAAGACCGTCCACTGATCCTGTTTATTGTTTCCTGCCAAACAAAAAAGTAGAGCATTAAAATGTTGTTATTAAATGTTAAATCTTGAACAAATTGTGATGCTGGAGTGCTGAAAGTTGTTACGCGACAATAACAACTTACTTTCTCAGATACTCTATGGCCCTCTTCACCCAAGGCATCCCAGGATTGGCACAGACAAGTTTGTCTTTTACAGTGAGGAAACTGTAATCAGAAAAGAGAAAAGGCATTATTTATGCAGTCACAGTAGCAGCACCTATGTCAAAGTCATGACATTTTGACATAACTAATTTTTATCTTACATTATTGACTTGATGTTGCAGATCTCTGTGTCGTTTTGAACTGTGAAACTCCTCAGATTTTTTAATGGAATTGGCTTGTCGTAATTTTTTGTGCAGCAAGGCCCGTGGTAGACTATAAAAAGAAACAGTGACATGTTAGAGAAAACAGAAATCCATCTATTTTTCATATCTCAGTTAACAAATTAGAAATAATATTATCCCAAAAAGAATAGCACAGACTTTTTAAATGATTCTAAATGAAGAAAGCAGCTGTAAAATCTCACATACCGGTTTCACTGAGCGCTACCAGCAGCAGCAGCACAGCAGAGACGCACACAGCCAGCTTTGCCATCCTTCTCAGTCAGTGGTAAATCAGAGAGCTGATGTGGATTGTCAGATGGGATTGAGAGATAACATCTGCCTCTGGCTGTGAAGTTTAAATACTTTGTGAAACGGAAGGAAACAGTCCAAACCACATACCAAAAACAAGCTGGAAAGCACAAGGCAACAATGAATTTAGGTCATCCGGGAAGTACAATGTTTCGTGTACTTTACCCACTTTGTAACATAAAATCCCCCGTTCAGGCCCCAGATTGGCACCTTTTACTGATGTCCAAAGGACAATTACACATTACACTTACACCTTTATTTTATTATTCTATTTGATTTCCTCTATTCATGGAGTTCACATAACACTGATGGCTCAATTCCTCCATTTGATATTTCAAAGGTAGATGGAGTAGCTTGAGTTGCAATTTTTGTGGCAACTATATGAAGTTTTACATTTTATGAAAGTAATATTTCATCACCTTGAAATAACTGATCTCTTTTTAAGTTGACTTTAAGCTGTGGGGAATTTTGCATCAGTGATTCACTCTGCACAAAACAATTTAGCTCCACCTTACTCAGCAATGGAATGAGGTAATTTCATTTGATAGCGAATGTTATGACTGCATCACAGTCTAGTACTAACTATGTAATGAGAAAAAGTTTCAGTGAAGTTAAATTATATTTTTAATGCAAACATTTTACTTCATATTAACCAAACACTGATACAGAAATTCACATGAAGCCTTTTAAGCGGTTGCATAATTTTTCCCCCACTCTTCAGGATTCAAGAGAGACCTGAAAGTATAAAACAAAGTGTACAAACCCAAACCTCACAACACATCCTGCTGACCTTATTGTTGCAGAATCAGCATTATGTTTCAATGTGCGACAGCCATTTTGTTTATCTACAAACTCTTCCTATCCTCACTTATTAAACCTAATATATTGTCCTCCATATTAATTGTATCTTGCTGAGCAGTTTAATAAAATGTGATATAAAAAGCTGCAATACAATATTGAAAAGTTTATTTTGTTCCAGATGGAGATGCAAAGTGAAAGCTGATTAAACCAGAACAAAATCGATCTAATCTGGAGCTGAAAACTCATGTATTGGAAAGAAATGTGTTTACTATGAAATGGTAATCTACATGTTGACAAATTACCATGTTATGGACTGTAATCTGTCAACATGTAGAAGCAAGTATGTTTTGCTTTTGCTTTTTGACGTCAGAAGCATAAGTGGCAGTAAACAACAAGAATCCAGGTGTTAATTTTCTGTAATTCTGGTCTGTCCGGGTGTGTTTGATGTCGTTGCAAGTTATTTCAGTTATTATTTCAATAAATCCCGCTGTTAATTGTACCTTTGTTAGTTCTTTGTTTTGTTATTTTATGGATCGAAACCAGTATGCAAGTTAATACCCCCGCAAACTGAAGGTTAACATCTGGCCTTAAGTCTTTCAGGTGACAAATGTCATAATTTATTGTCTATTGGACAAGTCAGAGTTCCTCCTGAAAAATCCCAGCTAAAATGACTCAAACTTTGTTGTG
Source organism: Girardinus metallicus (assembly GCA_903067095.1). Taxonomy (NCBI): domain Eukaryota; kingdom Metazoa; phylum Chordata; class Actinopteri; order Cyprinodontiformes; family Poeciliidae; genus Girardinus; species Girardinus metallicus. The sequence continues at coordinate 24,248 of CAEGAE010067359.1, read as the reverse complement.
CTGGAAAAAAAAAAAAAGATTTCAGTCTCGCCTGACTGCTAGATAGCAATATTTACTTCAACATACTGCGGGCACGTGGTCTGCTCTGACGCAGCAAAACGTCAAGCATTAAAAGGACTTTGTCTGAACAAGTATGTTGTGATAGATTGTTATCAGTAAAAGGAAGTCAGACTTTGAGCAAGACAGAGCCCATTCCCCTGAAGACAGTTACGAACTACACAAGAGGATTTTTAACACTTGAGTCTGAATGAAGAAAATGTTCACAAAATCTTATGTGACTGTGGGATCATTTGAATCAGGCAAAGACCTTCAGTTTTATTTTTGACCATAAACCTTCAAATTACTCTTCATATTAGTATTTTTTGTGTGTGTGTGTTTTTGCTTTGGAATGAACAAGAGGTGCTTAGTCGAAAAACTATTTCATAAAATCATGCATTTAAACTGTTTTCTAAAATATTTCTATCAATATTGTGTAGTTAATTACAAACATTTATGGAGCATAAGCATAGACACTATGAAATATACATAATTCTTGTGAAGCAAGATTGCACCCCTTTACTCTAAATAATTCTATAAATAAAGGTAAATCAAAGTGGATTATATAACATTGCGACTCAAATGATATGACAAAGCAAAGGAACGTACAAGTAACAGATGTACCTAAATGACTGGTGTGGTTTGGATGGAAAGTTGATGACAAAAGGTTTTAGGTTATTGTGACCTATTTTAGTGCACTACATGCGCTTTGTGTTTGTTGCGCGGGTCTTGAGTATAACCTTAAACCTTCCTCTGACCTAGAAAAGAATCTGTATGGAACCCCATACCAACCCACAACGAGCGACCCACTTTAGGCTTATGCACAGAGGTCTTCTCAGATTTTTTTCTTCCCCGAGCAGTTTTCCACTTACCTCTAAATGTCATGTATTAGATTTTGTTTTATTTAGCTTTGCACCTTCTATTTCATATGCAAGAAAGGAATATTCTGGTGGAAAGACCGACACGCACCCCCAAGCAAGAGCTATTTTAAGCAAGAAATGACTTGCAGCTTTTTTTTAAATCTTTTTATTACACATTTGATGCAACAAAACTCACAAATTCAGTCACAATTTTGATCATCAATTCTTACATGAAAGTCCTTTCATGACCCTTTTCTCTCCATTAAGCTGTTCTTCTGCCAAAAGATACAAAATGTTAACCTTGTATTAAATTATGAATAACAAGAATTTCTCAAGCATTAAGGCCCCTTAAACTCCTGGGAGAAATCAAAGTGGTTATACTATTTAAAATGTGGTGCTTATTTCTAGAGGCTGAAGTAACTATTAAAAGTAGATGAAACATCAATCTTGATTTGTTGCTTTACATAAATATTTCAGCTTTTATCTGTCATCTTTCATATGACATCACTAGTCGATATATCTGAGAAATGGCAATTTTCTTATTTTTTAAATGTATTTTAATTCATTAGTTTATTGAACTATTGTTTAATTTATCTTATTTACAGTAAAAAAAATAGCTTTCTATTTGTAACTATTTTAATAGTTAGTTTATTATTGCTGGGACAGTTAAAAATAAAAACGCTATTGACACAAGAGAAAACAATTCTACTAAATATTCTCATAACTTATGCAATAAGTGATGTGCACTATTCTCAAATAACAGACATGGGCCCTTCACTTCTCTTTAATACTGTTTCCAAGTCAACATCCCCAAGTTCAGTTGTCACGTACCGTTGATAAGGATCATTAGGAAAGTACATATACCCTAACATACACAACTTTTTAAAATGCTTCACACCTATTAGTTTACTTAATTTAATGTCACCTTTGACCTCAAAAACCATTGACGTCAATGTTGGATCCCATACCGTTGCTTCCTCTCCATTTTACTTGTACTCTCCATTGTAAGTATTTGTTCTCGATCGTATAGACGTCTTTCTTTTAACCTCAGTTGTCCCGACCTTGAGGTGGCAATGTGGGTTGTAAGTCATTTTTTCCCTTTTCCCCTGCTGCTGTGGTATCTTTCTACCTCAAGGCGGTGCAACATGTCTACTCTGGTTGTGAAGTCAACAGTTGTGTGGGGATCATTTCTGGATGTTCTGGGGTTTTTGCCATTTCTTAACTTTTGCTTCGGTTCCACTTCTGACTACACTTCACTTACACTTAAGTCCAAAAATACTCAAACTCCTAAAAGATTTAGATTTAAAACAATCAGGATGTTTCTTCTAACAGGAAGAAATATTTACAATTTGAAGTGACCCGCCTGAGTGTTCAGTCGGATAAAGAATCTGTGTAAGATTAGGATATCGGACCCGGCAGTGGAATAAAAAGGACTGAACAAGATACAAGGAACAAAAGAGATGGGTAAAAACTCTGAATGCCAGAATATACTGTATTTACCCATTTTCATCCGCTGTTCCCAGAAAGGAGGCGTTTCACAGAAGAATAAAAACATTAGCGCATCAGAGTGTTTCCTCTCTGTTTTCCCGTAGCCTCCATGAGGTCCTTTGGGGACACTCACACACAAAACCATTTTGCTCGCTGGCAACATAAAAGACTGCCTCTTTGAATAAACCAGGACCATTGGCACTCAAAAACATACACAGCCTGGCCAAAAATAAAGTTGCCATGGAGAAAAAAGTCACATACTCTGACAGTATATTAATATTATTAATGGTACTTAAAAGTGCATGTAGAACTTAAAAGGATTTCTCAATAGTTTCTTTGATAAATTGAGATCTTAATTTTGTGTCACATAATCAAGCCTGCTTTACATATACATACATATTGATTCACTGAACTGTAATTTTAATGCATTGTTTTATTGGTTATTGGTCTTTTCCTTCGTTGTTTGTTTTTACTTTTTGTAGTTTATTAGTTTTCCTCATTCTTTGCGTTGTACTTAGTTTAATTCAATGATACTAGCCTAGTGAAGGAGTTTGTTGACTAAAGTATTTCAACTTGAAGTTTAAGTATTTTATTAGTACATTCTGATGTCTGTGAAAAAAAGTGGTTCATTCTGTTAGCGGAGCATGCTATTTGAGAATACCAATGTGCAAGTTATTTTATTCATCTAATGTTCCACACACCACACCTCACCAGGGAGGCATTCATAAAATATCAATTCACTGAAACTGATTGCTTCTTGACTATTTATTGCTGATAATCTGGAGATGCCCCTACTTGTTCCTGAATAACCAACTTTATTAATAATTGCCTCTGGCGTTTGTTAATAGTTTCTCATAGCCAAACCAACGAGTGTAATAAAGGGGAGGCCTCCCAATCAAATAACAATGTTTGAGTTTAACTGAGTTTATAAAAATTATGATCAAATATAAGGTTGAAGCATTTTTATTTTTATGCTGTTCATGATGACCATACATACATTTTTTAATTAAAGAGAACTTGCCGTTTGCAAGCCGATAAATACCATTCCACTGGTAAAGAGTTACTTAAAACTCATGCAACATGAGATTACTCTGTTTCATCTGAGATCTTCCTTTCCTCTCCTCTCACCAACTTTCATAAAATATGTCCACATGCCCACATATTCCTTATAAAGTCATTTGTGTTTCTTGCTGTATCAGCCGCTGAGATGTATATATGTGGTCAGCTTTGTGGTTTGTAAGATGAGGAATTCAATAGAATGGAAAAAAAAAGACTGTAATCAAAGTAATGGAATGTATTCATATGATTGTGAAGGAGTAAGAAAACTTTTTATAATTTTTGCCATAAGCATAACATTTTTACAACCAAATGGGTTTTTTTCACCTCTGTTTTGTTGTTTTTTTTTATCCTGACAGCCCGTGTCAACAATAACAGTAGGTTAGATTAACATCTAGATTTACCACTTCACTACTTCAGCACGTGACCAGGTGAACTTTATTCAGCCTTTGTTTGGGGCGAACACTGGGGAATTTTGGTCATGGTGTGACAAAACTGGCCCAGTGGGCAGAGCCTGCTCTGAAGTGTATATAAAAGACTTCAGTGATCAGCAGCTTGCAGTAACCTGAGAGTGGAAAGGAGAGACCATTTTCAGATCAGAGGAGCACCAGCCAGCACAACTGAAACTATGGTGTCAATGAAAGTACCAGTGATGGTGGTGACGCTGGTTACTCTTTGTGTCCTGGCTACAAACACACATGCAGGTAAGAATTTGCTTTCATATTTCTTCTCCCGATCTTGTTTTTCTTTTATGTTCTTGTTTTCTTGATTATAAATGACAGACACAAAGACTTACTCATCTCTTGTCTTTCCTGGCAGCTTATATTGGTTGCTGTCGAAGATACATACCTGTAAAAATCCCATTTTCGGAGATCATGGGCTTTTCTGTGCAGGAAGACATAGAAGTTTGTTCAATCAGAGCTATCATGTGAGTGATTTGTTTATGACAAAAATTCACTATTCAAATTATGTATTTATTTATTTACTTACCATTTATGATTATGTATGCATTTTTTTTATTAACTTTGATTCTTTTTCAATTCAGCTTCCACACAAAGAGAGGCAAAAGATGTGCCAACCCCGCTTTGGAATGGGTGATGGACTATGTCAACCGAATAGAGTGAGTATTTTTTGCTCCCCACTTCACACTCTCACAAACCGCTCCAAAGGAAAACAGCTGAATTTTGAAGACAACAAATCATGATATTTAACGTATCTTTAAACTGTTCTCATTGCAGATACAGGGCACAGAAAGTCCATGAGAAAGAAAAACCAAAAATCTAGAAGTTCCATTGGAATAACCTGCGGAGGATGCCGAGACCAGCTACTGCAAACTTGTTTCCAATTTTTGCTTTACCTAATATCCACAAACAGAAAAGGCTTTGCTCCTCTGGGAACACCAGCTTAAAAAAGCAAAGCTGATATTGTAATGCTGTAAAAGCAATGCATATAGTGGCTCAGTTGTAAGAGCATTGTATATATATATATTATGCATTATGTTTTTTATATTATATATTAATTTTGTATTCATCTTTACACAAAATAAAGACTTGCTTTGGAAAGAATCATCTGTCTGTGGAGTTCATAAAAAAATCCTAATCCAAATGACATTCAATCATAGAAAAAAAAAAAACTCTTTAGTCCTTTAAAAGGTTGAGTTCAGTTCTTTATTTTCCAACATGGGAAAATCTGTTGTACAGTAGCAGCCAATCAGCAGCACATCTAAGCAGCGTGTAAATGTCAAACTTCCTCGTCAGTTTTTTACCGTCAGGAAGTTCCACCTCTGGGAGTTTTGAGTTTTGAGTAATGTCACTGGAGCTGAAAACAAGTTCAGCTATGAAAACCCTGAATGTAATGCAATCTAGAGGAAGTTACAGGTAATCTTTCCTTTAAACGTACACAACAGAACCGGCTTTCAAAGCTGGTGTATTAATGCTGATGTCAGCTTGTACTCAGATCCATTTATTTATATGCTGGGTGATTTATTTATAACTAGTGAATGTAAATCTGCGATCAAATTAATGTTTTGTGCTGCTGGATGTGTTTTTTTTTACCCATGCTCTTCATTCTCTCTCACTCATACCAAACCTGTTCTGCAGCTGCGTGATGCAAGATACAAAAACCAGTCAGATGTTTACATGCATCATCATGAATGATGGTTATAATTTTAATAATATTGGTCTTTTAATGATGCATTTAAACTTTTCTTTTTGCAGAATGGGTTATTTAGGTAGTTGACAACTTCTGTGATATTTTTAGATCTGTATGAACAAATTAAAATTTATTGTGGATTTTCATTAATATAAACTGGGTAAAGATTATTTACTTATGTAGACTCAAATACTCACCACTCCACTAATATTCACATAAATTTCTCTTAAAGAGCTTTAGACAAACCACACACCTTTTGTAGCCATTATCAGATGTCTGTTGTAATTATTAAAAATAAACTTCATCTCAAATCAACAACTCGATTATTGAAACAAAGACACAGCTAATTTCTCCAATATAACATAGACCCCAAGCACACATAACTGTTTTTCAGATAGATGAGTCAGGCTAACATTAGGCTTCTTGACTTCAATTTTATTTCAAATGTATGGTTTTTCAATAAATGCTAACCTTGTTACAGGAAACCAACAAATTGAAATGAATTTAACAAATTCCGACAAGAGGATTGTTCAGATTAAGCCAGAATTATGCTGCATAATAGCAGTTTATAAAGAAACCCATTCAGCTGATTAAAGTATTGTTAGAAAGGTCATTGATTTCAGAAACTCAATTCATTGAGTGAAATACATTATATAGATTAATTACTCACAGACTGATGCTTTCAGACTTTAATTCTTGTCAATTTAGTTTGATTTTCTGCTTACGGATAATGAAAAAAAACATTTAAGGTTAGAATATTACATCAAACCAATAAAAAACATTTTTAATAAAGAATTGTGGGCTAAATGAAAAGATTATTATTTTCAAAAGATCCTTTTATTCTGACAACCAAACCTCATCAGAACACATAGTTTAATTTATAAAATATAACTAGATTGTAGGTATAACCATGACACTTCCATCATTAAACGCTCTAAATTATTTTGGCAACAATCATGCTCCTGAAGAGCATGATTTAACTGTGCTGCCTTTTTAACCATTGCTTTTCAATAAAAAACATTGTTTCCTTCCAACCTCACATCATGGTTCATGGTATTTATTAATATTACTAGGATTACGATTTTACAGAGTGAATAAGATAATAAATAATGTTTTGATACAATAAAGGTTGCATCTCCATTCTACATCATTAGTAGGTTCTACCAGTAATGTTATAATGATCTTGTCATTTGTGTTATGTTGTAGATCATATTCAAATTAAATTCATAAATGTTTTTTGAAGTTGTGAATTCAAAACAAGGTTAATTTTTAATTAAAGAATCACTGACATAAATTTTCCACGAACCAGTCTGACATATTCAACCTGGGAAAGTCCAGGACACGTAATTACACATACCACCTTTACTCTCAGAAAAGAGAGTAAAGGTGGTATGTGTTTTTTATGTGCAACCCCACATAAAAGTCATTGATTGAGTCAAGGTAGGCCCACAATGGAAAAAAATGGTAAATCATAAAACAGCAGCCTAAGAAGTGGAAGTTGATTAATTGCCTTGGACGTTAACTGCTGTCAGTTAAACATTAACTTCTCCACAAATGTAAACAACAATAAACAGAATCACAGGCCGTCTTGCTAAGGATTACAATAAACCAGGGGTAATGCAATGACTTTATCCCTTTACACTAATTTTATGAGAAAAGATGTGGTAAGCATATTATTTATGAATTACAGATGATGTCCATAAATTTCTTCCATCCATCCATCCATTTATTTTCTAACACCCTTTCCCTTAGTGGGGTCAGCAGGGTTGCTGGTACCTACCTCCAGCTAACGAGAGGCGGGGTCACCCTGGACAGGTCGCCAGTCTGTCGCACCATAAATTTCAGATAGTTTCTATTAAATATTTTGCCTAACGTTTCGCTAAATACCTTTAAATGTATATAGTTTTTTACTATTAGATTTTGTTGCATTTTAAAAATTTCAGTCTTGGTGCTTGATGTGTTACCTGTCAGTACATTTACTTTAAATGACTCCAAATAGTTCTTGTAATGTGTGATTTTATGCTTCTGCGTGCCTTCGTAGCATTTTTAAAATGTTTTTTTGTTCGTTGTTTTTTTTTTTTGTGGCTTTATTCTATAGTAGATTGACAGGAAGGAGGGCCGAGAACTAGGGGACGACATACAGTAAATGTCGCCGGGCCGGAAGGCCGACCCAGGTCAGCTGAACTCTGAAACTTCTGCACATGTTGCAACCGCTGATCCACTTAGCACTCTGACAACTTCTAAACACCAATGTATTTTTATTTTATTACCTTTTTTGTAGTCTTGAATTTATTTATTTATTTTTTTAATGCTGCCAGCTGGGTTGATGAAACAAAAAATCTGGGTCTAAATAAATTTATCGACTTTTTCTTTGTTTAGGTCAGCGTGCTGCAACTTCCTGTTAAATGAAAAAAGCAGGTTACCTCTTCTTGCTAATGAAGCAGAAAATTACTGAGCTGCTGACATGTTAAATGAGTGGTCTAAAGAGTTTAAAGCCTCTTTGGAGAATTAAATGTCTCTTGGTGAAAATGCTTGCAAGCAATAATTTACATGTCAGGTTTAACAATTAATACTAAAATGTGGGGGGGCAGTTACGACTTGCAAAAGTATTTATAATCCATGAAGTTTCACACATTTTGTCAGGTCGCAGCCAAAACATTCAAGGTATTTTGCAGGGCCCTTATGTAATAGATAGACCAACACAATGCAATGTGTTGGTTGGAAAGTGATACATAGTATGCAAACCGTTCCCAGGAGAAATCCTAAAAGAAATTCTTATGGGTTTTCACCTTTCAGCAGAATAATAGCCCAAACCATACAGCCAGAGCAAAAACGAAATGGTGTAGATTAAAGGATATTTGTGTTAGAATGCACATCACACTTTTCAGATCTAAGTTGGTCAAAAAAGAAAAGTAGAAATCCATAATTTTTCATTGCACTTCACAATTAGATAAGACAGAATGCAGTGGAATACATTAAAATGTGTTGTAGTGTGAGAAAAACACTAACAAGTATTCGCCTGCATAAGCTTTATTACATGTAGCACCCTTCAGTGGACATTTTAAATGAATTAAATGAAGTCTTGGGATGTTCTAAGAGATAGAAAAGAACTAAATAAATTATAAGGAATAATGATTCTAGGTTACTTTTATCATTCCGTTTGTTAAATACAGTGGGAGTCGTGTAAAAGACTCAACACTAGAGGGCAGTAACTGCTCTTCAAAGAGCTGTCGCGCCTTCAACACTTGGTTTGGAAGTTGCTGCGAGAACTTTCTTCTGACACACTGTGAAGCTTCATTAAACCAGCATGTGAACTTTCCATTTGCATTTCCACCCTACTTCGTTCACTTCTAACACCTACATTTTTGCAGCTTGAGGACAGATGATCCAAACGTGACCTTCTAAGTTTAATTAAAGGGAACATCTCTTAGGAATCGGACCAAGAACGAACGAAAATAAATAAATAAATACAGTCGCGTTTTAATAGTTGTTGGCAGCGTCAACAAAGCTGAACCAACCTGAAATTTTCTGCCTGTCGCACGAATTCATCCCAGATGACAGTCCGAAGCGACGCTCCCAGCCGCTGTTACATCACCTCCACTCTTCTGCACCACTGCACAGAGTGCTTTTCTATGAATAATACAGGGAGACTTTGGAGACGGGGACACGGACATGGGGCTTGGTTACTAAATGACAGAGAAACCACTTTGGAGATGGAGTGATGGGGACATGAGAGAATACTCCGCGTGGCTTAATCGTGTAATTCGGGCGGCAAAAACACACATCAAACACTGATAAATTGGTCTGGATTGAACTTTATTGGCTTTAGTCAGGAAATCACTTAAGAAACGTTGTTGAAAGAATAAAAAGACACAAACGCAGCTGAAAACCAGATATGTACATACTCTGAATAAACAGATGTTTAGCCATTTCTTTTTTCTGCAGTCTTCAGAAAGAAAAAAAAAAAATAACTCTTCATAGTCAGTTAAAATTATCTAAATTATTTCCTTTTGATGAATTTCCAGGATATTAAAAAATTTTTAAGGGGGGGGTTTGATAGTTTCGTCAAAGTCAGGAGTTTAGACACAGATTACTATAACTTTAAACAATTTGAGTTTACCTGACGTATACCTGTGCATTATGAAGCAATACCTCAAGCGTACTGCTTCCTTTTTTGACATCATGGAACGATCAGGGGAAGTTAGCAAAGAACCCCAAAAACAAAAATAAAAGACATTGTAAACATACTGTGAAGCTAGTAAGATGTTGTCTTTATCCAATGTAATACAAGTCCACTCAGAGAGGAAGAAGCCATTATTCCAGGAGCAACATAAAAAGCCAGATTGTAGTTTGCAAAATCACTCATACACCAATACTTTTATTTTTTGGAGACATGTCTGGTGGTTTTATGAAACTAAATTGCACTTCAATAAAAAAAAGGAAAAGCTCGTGGGAGGAAGCTTGCTACAGGAGGAACTGGTCACTTCCTAAATTAGATAGCGTTATGAGGCAACAACTTCAAGTGGAAATATTGAAAAAGACATCTCAAATATATTAGCCACGCATATTTTGGGCTGAAATTGATCTTCAAAATGGGCAATATACTAAACTGGTTACAAAGCAGTTAAATTTGTTGTGGCCACCATAAAGTCATAATGTTTTTGAGGGCAGAGTAGAAAAAGTGTGTGAGAACAGGACAGCCTGCAAACCTGACTGAGTTCTGTCAGGAGAAATGGACCAGAAATCCAGCAAACTTAGAAAAAAAGAACAAAATTTTGTAATTTTCTTTTTGTTGTTGTTTTTCAGTCAAACTGAGAGAAATGAAGGTTTCATCTTTGTCAACAGAGTGTGTGTACATTTGGTTTCAGCTGCGTGTGTGTTCACCTTGCATGTATAACAGGACAGTGAGCGGTATCACAGATGGCAGCAATAAGGTGGGTCACAGACTGTGAAGAAAAACAGGCTTATTGACTTTATGTTTCCCCACGAGAGCGTTAGCGTCAGTGTTGAAGTAAAATAACATATTACACCCTGAGATGAGCAGACACGTCCTCTATCGTAGAGAGCAGCACAAGCACACTTGCACTCAGGGATTGGCAGGTAGGACTCCAAGATGTTTAAATACAGATAATGAGACATCTTTTATCAAAAAGGTGGAAATACTCTTCTTCTTACGTTGCAAAATTGCTTTTATTCAAACATATTTGCATGAGCACCAGGAGAATTATTATGAAAAATAAACTCAAAACTAGATCTATTTTTTTCTAAAGCTGCAATCTTCTTTTTCCCCTCAATTGTCCTCCCTTTTTTGCAAATCTGCCTTCCCTGCCAGTGCAGACACACAGTTAACTGAGCTCAGCGTATAATTAGACAAACAAAAAAGAGAGGGATGAAACATCTAAAGGAGAAGAGACTCCAAATGATTACACATTCACTCGGCTTCCTTCCCCCATGCTGCACACATAACCATCAATTAGAGGAGAGAAGAGGAGGCTGAGGACAAGCAGGCAGCCAGAAGTCTATTTGTGCCGCCTATCTCTCTGCCTTCCTCCTCTGAAAACTCCTGGCACCGGAGAGGGAGGAAGAGAGGGGAAAAAATAGAAGTGAAAAACAAGAAGTACATAAATAAAGAAATCAGAGTGCTTCACATCCGGTCGTGTGATTGGCTGAGACGCGAGTCAGGCAGATCTGGGCCACAGTTGCACTCATTGTTCAGTGAGCTTTCTTACAGAGTCCAACCCAGCGACAGCAATGAATGTTGATTGTGACCTTTGGTCTTTGGGTACAGCGAACACAAAGTGGCACTTATGAGCATGTGCGCATGTGGTTTCCATCTCTGCATTTGCATGTGGCGCCCACTTGCCCTTTTGTTCGTTTTTTGGTCTTTATTCCCCATTTTTTCGTTTTTGCTCAGATTTGACATCGCCAGAGCGAGCCACGGGGCACAGTCAACGGTCGATGGTTTATGTACTACTCAAACCAAACTCACCGACAGCGTTGAATGTTCGCCGAGGCAGGCGGGGCGGCAGCCCTGACCCTGAGCCGATGCGACAGAGAAGGCAGGGCGCAGAGGAAGAAGGGGAGGAAGAAGAGGAGGAGGATAGAGACTCGGGCAAGACCAAAGAGGTCAGGTTGCACAACAGGGGGGATATAATGACACAAGACAGTGGCAGAGAGTGTTCTGTCCTTGGGGCATTGACAGTTCTGATCATGTTATACACATAGAGTATAACGAGGAGTGTTTAAACTCAGATATGAGCTTTGAGAGTCTGCTTTGTTGCAGATTACCATCTTGTAATCACCAGAAATTGAAGTCTTTCTTCTTCGGGGTTAAAAACGCGCTGCAGCAGCATCTGAAACACACATAAATGTGAGATGGTTAGCAATCATACACCAGCAAAAGGAAAAGTTTCTTTTCCCCATTTATTCCTCAATATTTGTTGAGTTCAAAAGAATCCGCAGAACATGGCTAAAGCTGTGCTCGGGTCAGAGGCTTTTCCAAAACAATTTTGGCTTATGTTTTTACTTGTGTTGCCATTTACTTCACTTCTTCAGCTTACATTCAAATGAAACAGTCAGGACAAAGGGAGAAAGATTCAGATCCTATAAAAACAGCTTGACTGTTTATGTGGTTTGCGGCATAGAAATTAAAAGTCAGGATTTACAGAGTGACCTCTTATGTCGTGGTTTTCTTAAGTCATCCTCAGACACCTGATCCGTATGTATCTGCAATTTGAAAAGTGAAACAAAGCAGAAAATCTACTTTTTCCAAAGCAACCAGGTTAGTGTAAAGCCAGGCCTAAAAGTATTCACACCGCTGGAACATTTAGATTTTTAGTTATTACAAAGTTAGTCTCTGCTAAGAAACGGTGGACACTTTCCCTCGAAATATGATACAATTATCTAAAATAGTGTTTTTATAAAATAAGTTTATCAAGGAAATTTGTTTAAAATTATTTCTATACTTCTTAACAAATGGAAAAGAAAATCTTTATTTGCATTCTAACAATCAAACCTTTCTTATAACTACTTTTGCATGTTTCCTCTGGTGTTGTTTTATTTAATTAGTTTTCTGGATGAGCTTCAATTTTCAGGCTGGAAGACCTCTGTACCATAGCCCTAATCTTTAGGTTGCTCTACAGATTATCTATCAGATTCAAGTCAGGATTCTGGCCGGCCAGTTTAAAACCTTAGTATTATTCCAATTGATTAATATGGAAAACAAATTAATTTATGGAAATCATATTAACGTATTATTTTTTGTCATCGTAAAATATCTCCTTTATAAGTGGATGCAGTAGGCAACCTTTCTGGAACAAAACTCTATCCTTCTTTACCATTTTAAACTAGCACTGTGTTCTATGAGTGAACTGACCTTTAAATTCAAAAAGTTTCTAAAAAACTAGAAAAAGTAAGAACTGCTTTTTTTTTTGTCATCCTGACAACCCCTACTTTAGTTTGACATCGTTCTGCTAATGGTTACTGAGCCATTTTCAAATCCGTGGACATCCAGCACAGAGAACAATACCGACGTCCAACTGTGCGGCCCAGCTTCTTTCGGACCCCCTCTGCGGCGTGGCCCCCTCTCAGACCAGGAGCTCCCATTGTCAGAAGCAGGGCCAAACAACTCTCGACAGTGTCGTCTCACCACTGCTGGCTGCGTGGAGAGAGAGGGGGGACTGACATCAGAATGACAAATGCTGATCTACGGTCATCCATCGCCTTATTTCATCAGCTCGAGGCTGCTGATGTCATTATGCAAGCCAGACCTGCATCCATTACTCTGGCAGGGTACGGGAGGTAGCGCTTTGGCGTGATAAGACACTGGCTACAATGGATGACTAATGTGTCACATCATTGGAGCTGTAATTCAGAAAGCAATAAAACAGACAAAATGGTTTTTTTGTCTTGCGAGTGTGCAGGGTCTTTGATTTACTGCCTCTGCATTCTTTCATGCTTTTTGTCTACAGACATGCAACACCCTCGGAAAGGGGAAAACACTGGCTGGTTTGTAAATAATCTCAAGGAAATACAGTACAATATTCAAAGGCCCCTTGTAAACATACTTTCTGACTGCGTACCCCCGAGGTGGAAGTGTCTGTTCCGCCGGGGCCTCAGATAAGAGACCAAAATCATATGCCTTATTACATCGTCCCCACTCCATCACAGTCACAAGCGCACACATACTTACACCTCGCCCCACAATGAGACGCGAAATGAAAAATAGGCAGAGGGTCGGCGGAGAGGGGAAAAGAGGGCTTTGCCATGGCAACCCTAGTGTCAGCCATCCATTTCTTCTTAATCCCCCCCACCCCAATCCCAGTTCAATGTCGCGCCCTCTGAAGGGACCCCCTCTCTACAGCTGAATATTTCTTTTGTGTGGAGAGACTCAGCCTGGGTATATATGCATGTGTGTGTGTGTGAGTGTTCAGGAGGGGCTTACAGAGGAGGAAGGGATTGAGGTTAGAGAGGTTAGGGGGGCAGATCATGGCTAACACAGTTTAAAAGGAGAGAAGGGGGGGCAAAGAGTCTCCGCATTACATGGAGGTTAAAAACCAAAGCTCAAATCACACACACACCTATATTGATATATACCTTCTGATATGCATTTAAACACCATATTTATGGTCTTTTAAAATAGCAGATAATTATCCCATATGGCAAACAGCCGGCTCTTTCCCCCATCGAGTCTATCGCCAGCGAACCACGCGCTTCATTTTTTTTTCCTTCTCGGAAACTCTCATGGTCTCTCGGTCTTGCCTGAGCAGCCCACTCTACATTACTGACAAAAGCGGTTTTAGAGGAGTGGGTGGGGAGAGGCGTCAGCTGCTAGACAAAATAAAAAGACCTCTATTTGTTCCTGACAATAAACGTCCCCATCTTTGGAGAACCTCCACAGCTGCAGCCAGATAGGCTTTCATTTCTAACTGCAGACTAATAGAGAGCGCTGTCTTCTTTTCTCGACTGTAAGCGGATTTATTGTGCGGGATGAAATGCTGCGGATTTGCAGTCTTTACAGGCGGGGGGTGGGTTGGAAGGGGGGGGACCGCTGCCCCACCAAGAATGAGCCAAAACGAGTGTGACGCAGGCTAAAAATGTGGCAGTGACCAACTGAAGAGATAACGCTTGGAGGAAAAGCGGAGCAAGATGTAAGAGCGAAATACGCAACACAGAAAACTCAATTTTTCAAAAACAACAAGAAAACATCCTTTTCTGTGAACCTACAGAAATTTCTCTCTTCGGAGGGCAATTAATGTTCGGTGAATTCCCCGGAAATCCCAAAACAGGCTCCCCTCGAGGCCGAGTAAAGGAAGTTGGCAGAGGAAGTGCCAGTGGTGTCTCTCTGGGGTGGTCCGATGTGGACTTTAATGTCCACTGCAGTGTATACTGTACGTTCACTCGTAATTACTAACAGACCTGCAGTCTGCCTGTAGGGCTCTCACAAGCAGCGCTATGCCTACACATACATATGTTCCATTTTAATAGCTGCCAAGCCTTCACTGGAAATGTGCTGTAGTGAAATGAACATGAAGTTTTTATATAGGATTTAAAAAAATATATAGCATCTAAGACCTAGAGTTCCCTTGTTGGATTAATCATTGACCCTGGTGGGATAATAATATAAACAGGCATGCATCTGTTTTTTAAATATGGCCAATAATTATAGCCAAGCTGCTCTGTGGTGGGTCTTTTCTACCACATTTAGATCTGGCTTTGTGAAACATCTGGTTGGGTTATTGTATTCAGTATAGGCCACAGACGCTATTTAGGAAATATACTGCCAAGCCTGTAAACGTGCACATTTTTCTGCACCTAGCATACTTTTTCTCAGTTTTATGCTGTAAGTAAATGCACTCTTCCCTGAAAGTTTAAACTGCTATTTTGAGCAGAGACCAGATTGTTTTCTTGAAGATGCCCATTTTCCCCCCTTTGATCTTTGACCTGCTGGATCCCATTGCATTTTCCTGGTAACCATAATGCACAACACAGAAAAAATAACATTCAGCTGATTGTTTGATAGAAGTAGGGGCTTTGAATCCAACAAAAATTCAGAAATTATAACATTTTCCCCATTTATGCATCGAAGCATGTGTTTTAGTGTATTTAGAAGTCAAAAATGGTTGGTCTTTGTAGTGGGCTGCTTTGAATGAGTAGGAAAAAAAATCAGATTTTTTTTATTTAAAAAATAAAAAAATCAAGAATCAAAGTCAATCAAGGAGGAAATTAATTGACTCCAATCTTTACAATCTTTGGCCGATTGTACTAGTTTAGCTCTTACCATGTAGACTAAAACTGATTTAAAATGCATTAGAGGACTAAAAGTGATCCAGGCCATCTTAGTCTATTAGAGAGCAAAGGGCACGTTGTAACACAAGGTGCAGAGTCTGTTCAACAAGTGCAAAGACATAAAGCAAAGAGGCACCGAGTTAGTGCCCTGCCACTGATTGGCAGGGTGGGGTCACCGGGTGACCCCTGCCCTTTTTAACCTTAAGGAATGTTGTCATGCTGGTGCGTCTATTGTTCCAGCTTCCCTGGGGCCAGCGGCGCAGAGCGTCAAATGAATGTGAGCGATGAAGGTTCCTGACGCGTCTCCCTTTCCCCCCCCAAAAAAATCTTCTTTTTCTTTCTCTAATCCCTTTTTTTCTGCCCTTCGTCCCCCAAAATTTCCGCAAACAAAAGGCATCAACACGTCTCACACCGATTTGTCGTTGATGGGCTCAGGTGTGCGTGGAAACAAAAAAAATGGTCCTATCATGTTACGCCGACTCTCGCCTGTAAGTCAAAGAAGAAAATATCCTTGTTAAAATGTATATTGCTGGAAAAACCCTCCATCACTCGCCATATAAACAATTGTTTCTACAGGTTAACCCTCAAGATCTGAGCGTCTTTAGATGGTCTGAGAACCTGCCTGTGCAGGAAATCACCAGCAGCATGATGGATCTGACGAGAGAACCAGACAAACAGAGAGGTACCTTCTATGTACCCACCTAGGGCTGGTCAGAGGAAATGCAGGGGAGGGTATTTATGATGTCATAAAAGAGTGCCAGCAGAGAGGTGCCTGTGAGCAGGTTGTCTCTGGAGCTGGAACCATAAAAGTCTCCTGCAGCTTCCGCTCCCTCCCCCTGTCCGAGATGCTGTCAGAAGACCGAGCAGCAGTGGACTAGAGCGAGCCGGGGATATTACTTGCAGAAGAGACAGAAAACATGAGTATGTTGTGGCCAGGCCAAGATATCTGTATGCATTTAATGATGTGCAAAATAATTGCTAATCTTTAATTGTAATATTGCGAAATTGAGGGAATAAGCCATAATGAATTAAATAGGCATGAACCAGTACGGGAGTCTAATGGAATAACAGTTTTAACACAGCAAATGCAAGACAAAAATGATATAATTGCTTTTACTTAAAACAGAAATAAATCAAATAGTATGCAACATTTTGATTAAAACAGTTTCAATAGTGCTGTGTATAATATTTCTGTATTATTTTGTTTAGAACGTTCTTCTTAGAGTAACACTGTGAGTCTAACAAAACAAACTTAGCTGGTGCATTTGTCAGGCTATTTGCTCAGGTTCTAGTCTGAGCAGATATTGATATATGACGATATATGACGATATTATAACCTTCCAAAAATAATGGTTGAAGTCATTCTTTGCCAAAAGTGATTATTTTGCCTAAATCATCTTTTAGCAAAAAAAAAAAAAGTGGTGATTTTATATTTTAAAAATGGCCAAAAAAAAACTTAGGTAATTATTTTAGTAACGATATGTACAATTCTTCCTCTCCTATAACCACAGTAAAAGTGTAGTGATTCTTTTTCTGCCAACCATCTACCAGTTCACATCAACGGGTGGGGGAGGGAGGCCTGATGAAAACAGGAATCTAAACCATTACAATATCATGGCGAAAAATGTTTTCAAATTTGAGTAAATTAGGACATAAAATAACCTGGGATAAAATATGTTAAAAGGAATTTTCCTGTCTTGAAAATGACTTGACATGATTCCAAGCCAGTGAATTACTATATAATAAAGACAAATGCAAAATATCTTCTTACAACACTTGCCCCACATTAATTTATGTTCCAGTATATCTGAATTCACTCCACACTTAATCGGTACATAATCTCATAACAATCTGTCTCTTTAATTAGAGAAATTTATAATTGCTGTAGGGATAAGACATGTATCATTCTGAAACCTCTGTTTTAAATGTTTTCTTTTTTTAATTACAAACACTGACATTCATTTTTATGCATTGTCATTGGGCTTCTGAGCCTTTGCTGTAAATGTAGTAACGATTTGTCTCAGTATTTGTCTTCTGCTCAAGTAAATTTTTTATGACTTCATAATGTAAAAATACAAACGTAAATCCACCTGATCACTCCATCATTATTTACTTTAGTAAAAAAATACATATATATATCACATTTCTAGTTTTACATTTGCCTCATAAATTTCCACTCTACTATTCTCAGTCTAAAGCTGCGGCACCTCAATATGGGAACTGTATTTAAAAAGTGAGGCACCATCTGTCGGGCCAGACTAAACAGGTGTAAGGAAGAGAAAGCTGATATTCACTCTTCAGATGTAAAGAATACCCCCACTTCTCCCCTTGCTTGCACAGGACTCAGATCAGTATAGTTTGTACATCGGCAGCAGTGATTCTCCAACAAAGGGGCTGGAGACACACTCTCACAGTCTCAGCGCTTGTTAAAAAAAAACAAAAAAACAACAACAAAAAAGAGGAGAGATTGTGGTTATTTGCTCTACAGCCTCACTAAGGACGTTTCCCATTGTAAACAGGAGTGGCTGCACGGCCCCGTTTCCTTTCATCCTTCTCCTTCAGGCACGCTGCCTTTGTCTCACCGAGGACAGAAAAACCGGCCTCCCGGCTACGCTACACTGGTCAAATACCAGGGAACTACCCCTGGCCTGTTGGGAAAAACAACAAGGGGAAGAGGAGGAAGAGCGGCAGAAACGGAGAAGGCGGGTGGGGGGATAAGGTGTGAGATTTTTGCTGGAGTTGGGACAGAACTATAAACAGCTGGTGCAGAGAGATGAGAAAACTTCGGAACACGGTTCGGGGCGGTTACCAAAACTACAAAAACTTCTGGTCATGCCGATCCTACAAATTAAAGTCTTTTTAATGAGGTTCCTGAAAAAAAAAACTTGATTTTTGTACCGAGCACAGAATAGTGCAATGCTGCTTCAAACTGCTGATCAGCTGGGTTGAAGTAACTATATTTTTCTCATGCTTTCAAATTATAAAAATGTTTTTTTTTTGGTTGTTTTTTTCTTAGAAGAAGAATCGTGTTAGCCATTAGATATGAGCTAGCTACAGGTATCAAGGTATGCTGATGCCTTTAACAGCTACACTTTAACAACTGCAAAATGTTTCTATCGTACTGTCTTGAATTTTAAGTTGGAAGACATTTTGAAACGCTGGAGAAATTAGTATTTCCTGTGTCTTTGCAGGCCGTACAGTAATCAAAGCTGCCGCTCCCCAAAGCTGTGAAGCAGGTTAGCTGGTTTAAAGACAGAAACCCAGATAAAAACTTTAAAAATGCCCTTGATCTAAATTTTGAGATTTGGGAGTGATGCTAGCCATCAGGCCTGTTATCATATGTTGAGGTTTTCAGTTGCTCCTTCCCTTCATGTTGTGCACTGCCGGTCAACTGGCTGAAAAGGAGCTGCTGTCTTTCCTCGCTTACAAGATTGATTCATTTCCGTGGACAGAAATATTACTAGTAAGACAAAACATGTTGTCACTTTAATAATAATAATAATAATAAAACGTATGATTTTAGAAGCTGTTAGAAATAAATGTTGCTTTTCTGTTTGAAATGAAAGCCATAGATTACATTCCACTTTTTTTTTTAATTCACGTAGTCGCAATCTGAAATCAGGCTTTACCTGTTCTGAACGTAGAACGACTGTAGAAATGTCTAACTTTAAACATACACAATTCTTTTTTTTTTTCACCTGTTCTCTTATAAACGTGCCCACTCCGTCTGCAGCTGTACGAGCCTGTAAGGTTAAACAAAGAGGTTCTCTTCTTATCTCTCTCTCTCTCTCTTTCTTTCATCCTATTTTTCACTTTTATGCCAGCTCAGCAGAAAAAGGGGAGTTCCTGCATCTGAGTAAACGTATACGGCTGAGCTAAATTGAAGCCATTCTCAAAGCGGGGCGCATGTAAAGGCCGTACGTTTCAGTGCACGCAGACTGTCCCGACAACCGGACCTCACTGTCACACCTCATAAAGCAAAGTTCCAGCAGAAGGGTTGAGTTTAAAGTCAGAGGGGGAGGAAGGCAAAGGCAAAAACAGGATAAATAAGGAGGAAAATAAAGAATGCATCCATTCAGAAACCTGCTGAGAAAAGAGTGAAAAGCTCTCGATGAAAGCCTCTTTAAGCTTCGGGCTCCGATGGCCCGTCTTTCAGGTGCGCTCAATAGAAAAATACACTTTGAGAACCGACTGCAACAGAAAATATAAGAAAGTGAAAAACGCCACAAAGGAGTTGTTAATCTTCCGATTCTCTCCTCTAATTTATAGTCTTTGCTCAGCTGTAGGGAGAGAGGCAAAGACCCACAAGTTTATTTTCAAATTGTCCACAAAGAATGCCTGTCATTTCCTGGCGTTCCCCACTTCCATATGAAAGCCCACCTCCCCCCCTTTCCTTTGGGGACAATGGGAAAGATTCCAAAATTTCCACGGGGAGTGTCTAGCGCGGCGATACAATAAGAAAGCATGTTGTGACAGAATGGAGACAGGCTGTTTCTCTCAGCTGCGACCAGACCGGGGCCAGCTCCGGTGTTGGAACATTTTGCAATTAAAAGCAGGAACACCAGAGCTTTAATAAGCGAAAACCGATGCTGACACAGAAACGAGTCTTGTAGCAACCGGAATTTTGCACATTTCCAACAAGAGTTTTGCGTTATTACAGCAAATACACACAGACTAGATTCTTTCCTAAATCTCCCTCTCAAATACAAATGCACAGTCAAACATCCTTTCCAAGAGTTTCCTAATTAACCCGAAGAGTGTGTTTGGCTCTAAAGTGCATCGAGTTCAAACGCCATGTGCTTCTAAACGGGCCAATAGGCTCTTGAAAGCCACCTGGCTTGACCCGCGTAGACCCGGGCCCTCGGCTAGACGAGGGGTCAGAGGTCAACCACTCATCTAGATAGGCTGTATGTCGCAATGCCCGAGGCGGGGGCCAGGGGTCTCCATTACCTAACCTTTCC
This sequence comes from Girardinus metallicus, assembly GCA_903067095.1. NCBI lineage: Eukaryota > Metazoa > Chordata > Actinopteri > Cyprinodontiformes > Poeciliidae > Girardinus > Girardinus metallicus. Next base: position 3,409 of record CAEGAE010067359.1, on the reverse strand, counting down.
ATTTACCCTTGGCTGCACAGGGAAGCACAAACACACAACGACTCCCACTCCAGTCGCTGCTACTGATGTGGACTCATTCAGGCCTCTAACGGCCATTTAACCCGCACATGTGGATACAAATGATACGACTTGCTCCTTGGAATGCATAAACAAAAAAAGTATAAGGGGAAAGGAAACAAGGGCAAGATCAATTGACTAGGATCTGAAAATAACACAAAAGTATGAAACAAAATTGCATAATGTGGGCTAATTGTATTTGAAACAGATCAGCAGCAGAGATAAGACGAAATATTGACTATTTCAGCTAATATAATCCATAAGATGTTTTTTTAATTGAATTTTAATACCCAGACGTGAGCAAAAATATAGAATAAGCACCCGCTAAATTTGGTCATTTTGATTTTTAGCTTCCACATAATGACAGTCTGATTATTGCAGCCGGAAATGCTTCAGATTAGTTGCATTTTTCTTTCTTGAAAGCGAGACAAAATTTTGGATCTTCTTTCAGCCAGCTAACCTGCAGTGCGCAGAGATCTCACACTGCAGGTTTAGATGGGACAGAGCTACTTTATCCAATTCCACTGAGGTCTCTCCGGGACTTTCTCCCAACAGAGGACAATTTAGCAGTTTTTATACCTTTTCTGTTTGAGATCTTTGTGCACTAATATGATGCCATGCAGCTGTTATTGTTCTATTTTGAATTTAGAGCCTTAGTAAAAATGCTTCGAAGACTTAATCGGTGTCTTTTTAACAGAGAATAGATGCTTCAAGTACACAGCTGAGTGAGTTCTTAAAAACTTACTGAAAGTAAGATGAGACTCTATGAAACAAACAAAAATAAATGTGTTTATTTTTTTAGTTTCCATACCAAGACTGCACTTGTTTTTGATGTAAAATATTTCCAAACAGCTGATTGTGTCTTTCTTAAATACCAGGGGAATATTGTTGTCACTGTTCAGCCAGCTGATCAGCAGTGCACAGCAACAGAGACTAGAGAGTTAGAATTTCTCTCTGTTCCTTACAGAAAAAAAACCTCAGTCTCTAACGCTTCCTCTGGGAAACATTAAGAGATTTCATACCATAAAAAGCTATTTGAAGGACATTTTCTACCGTTTTAAAGCTTTAGCAGTCTTGATAACTGTTTTTCTCCAGAAATATAGATCATTACAAAAAAAAGTAAACTATTACATGTGGTATTTCCTTTAAATAAATTCTAAATTTGCAATAAATGTTTTGTGAATGAGACTGCGCTAAAAGATGCTAGCATTTTCTTTACACAGACAAAAAAAAAAAAAAATCTAACTAAAGCGTATCTTAGTTTTGAGGAGTTGAGGAGCAGCAGCAATTCGCAGGCGCGCCTCCTACGTAAAAAACAGGCAGACAGGATCGCAGGTTGCAGCTGAGGAACCTCATCATATTTTGAATTACGCAGGAATGATGATCATAGCTTCAGCTGGAGACACGACAGGCAGACATCCAACTGACTCCTGTCCAGCCTGACAGCAGCAGGAAGCCACTGACTTTTTCTGTGTCCGTTTACTCCTCCCCGATGACGCCAATCAACTGGGGACCGGGGACCGAATTAAACAGAAATCCACTCTGACATTTGCTGCTCTTTATGGCGAGGGAGACGCAGCTCTGCAGCCCTTTTTTTTTCTTCTTCTTTCTTCAGAAGGAAGAAAGCTAAACTGATTTATGTGTAACTCGGCCCTGAGAGGGACGTAAGTGGAAACCCATCGGTCTGGATCACATCAGGACCAGTGGCGGCCCAAGATGGTACTGGGCCCCAAGCAGAATTTGATTAGAGGCTTGACTTGATGCAACTAATAATATCTCTTATGTCCTGTCAAAATAAGAGGTTTTATTTCACATGATGTAATTGATTATTTCACAGAATGTGTTCTGCTTGACCCTCACATCATTGATCACATGTAACTAAAATAACAGAAATAACTAAATAAATTGTGGTAGCAATGTTATTGCTTTAAATGAGCCATTTGGTCTGGCAGTCATGTGCAGGATATTGTGTTTCAATACAAACTCAGTGAAGATTTAACCAGCTCAACTAGATGTGCTAACTAGTAAACATAAAAACTGTTATTTAATTATTGGTCGTAAATTATGACTGTTACTATAAAACTGTAAGGATTTCTTCAATACAAGTATTTTTTTGTCAGGTGGTCTGAATCCTAAGCATATTTAAGAGATTTTAAACCTTTGAAACAAGTTCAAATGGTTCGTTCTCAATAAACGTTACAAACTTGAGGTTCTGTGATTTGCATCCTGTATGAGAAGTCCAGAACTCTCTGAGCTTGTTGCTAATTCGTACATACATATCACTTCTTGGAGTAAGATGTTTGTAGTAGACTATGAGTAACATTTCTGTAAATTAAGCAGCTACATGATGAGGATACAAACTGACACCTGCTAAATATGAAATGTCCCTTGACAGTCACGCTTCATGAGCAGCAGCTAAGTTTACTAATGCTTTGGGCCGGCTTCAATCAGAACTGTTAATTTACATAGATAGATGTTTGTAGATGTTAAAAAAAAAAAAAAAAAGCAAACTGACTTCAAAAGTATGAAATTTACTCTTTTTTTTCAGGAACTCACAGCACATTTCATTGTTGGTGCAGCTCTAAGCAACTAGATCTAATTTATCCAGATGGCAGAAGAATTAATGGAGACTGCCTCATTAACCTTAGAGCATATTAGTCCTTGGCACTGCACAGTGAGAGCCTAAGATGAATGATTTTAACAGCAACAAAAATAATGTCTCAGCTGCATTACAGTGAGCCAGTTTCCCCTCAAGCCTCAACGCGTCAGATTGAAGTATGTTTATTTAGAGTGGATGCATCCTCTCTGAGTGCCCATCCTGAAAATGGCAGTCTAGCTTTTTTTCTTCTTCTTCTTCTTCACTCTCTTTTTTTTTTTTTAACAATGTGCGGTAGGCTCCAATTCCGGGAGGAAGTCAGATGCGCAGAGAGCGTTTCCGTGAATTCAAGATGTGCAAAAACACCCATGCTCCTAATCCTGTTCGCGCTCTTCCAAAATTTCTTGTTGGAAGAATGGGTCTGCGAGTGATTTATTTGTGATTTATGTCTTAATGCTTTCATCCGCCCCACTTTGCTCCGATGAAACGGCTATTCTGGGCATTCCGTCTGCTTTTACGCACGCATCCACGCCAGACAAGATCGCATCATGAGTCAGGGCTCACGGATGGAGAGAGAAAGGCAGACGGGTGGTGGCTGTGAATGATCGCTGTCTGTTTTTGAGCTCTTCAGGTGTCTTTGGGGTGGGGTTGGCGGGGTGCATAAAGGGGTTGCTGTAATGTCGATATGATGACAGATGGTCCGCACAAAGCTGGTGCGCATTGTTCAGTTGGGGGATATATATATATATATATATA
>CAEGAE010067349.1:0-11839 GCA_903067095.1 Girardinus metallicus | reverse complement strand
CCGGAGGTACTCAAAATACAGTTTGGAGTTGGCTGGTATGGGATGACTGCAGTCAAAGGCAATGTGTTCCCCATTGCTGAAGGTTTTCAGCTCGGGTTGTGCCAGGGGTCCTGCAAGAAGCACAAAGTCATCCTGTCTTTCCACCCCCCTACCTTGACTTCCAAGGATGCACAGAAAATACAAACACCCCAGCCACAATAGCTTCTCCATCGTGACCCAAAAAGGATTCACTGAGGATTTCCTCTGATTGGAAAGCTATTTAAAGGATAAAGCTCCTTCTTTTTTATCATTTTCTCTATGGCTTTTATGATGGTTATGAAACCCAGTTTATCTAATTTTAGTGTTTTATTGCACATGTGTGATATCCTCAGGAACACTTTGAACTCACACGTGTGTAAAAAAAAAAGGCTTCCTTATCATATAGCCATGGTTACAGGCCTTTTGCGGTGAACAGTATTTGTCAATATGAATGTCTGGGAAGGAGTGTAGTACATTTCACTAAAAGATTAGTGCTGTAGAACCATCAGTGTGGAATTGAAACTTCCACATAGGTTATGCGTGTTCACAATTACTGGATTTAGTTTTAGAATCAGCTTTAAGTAAATTTTTTTTTTGTTTGGCAATTTTACAAATACACAGTTAAATGTATTGTGTCACTTCCCGCTCTTTACAGTATGTAAACACCACCTTAGATAAGTAGTTGTATATGGCATATTTGTTTTTGCCAAAACTAGACAACAAAAAGAAAGCATTTGAAAATGTGTTATGCATTGTAACTTAAAGCAATGGTTTCCCAGATGACCTTATGTGGTTGTCATGTCACCCTGGAACTGTTTTTTTCACCCCTTTTCAATGCAATACCTTTTTTTTATAGCAATAATTGTATGATTTAGCTCTGGCATTCTTCTGAACTGTTATAGCTTTGTTTGTTTTATCTTCCCCACCTCTTTTATTTGCAGTCAGATTATTGTCTTTTTTTAGGTTTGAGTCAAGCTACTTTGAAAGAAATCAGCCCCTTCAGCCATGTGCTATAGTTCATAATGTCTAGTTCACATAATGCAGTATGACTTTGTCGAGAATAAGTGGATGTAGGCAATGAATAGATGTTTTGAAAATAGTGTAGAGGTTTAGTCTTTTCAGCTATGCACACATACCCTAAGAAGGGTGTACAGTTTCTGCTTTTACCATTATCCATTTACTTTTATTATAGTTTAGAATATTTCCGATGACTGCAGTGTCATCGGAAATATCGGAAAGTGTGATGTAGCTCACGTTTTAGGCTGGGTGTTGTTGTTTTTTTAAGCAATTCATGGTCTGATTTCATATTGGATCACCCTCTAGAGAAAGGGTTATGACTGTACTGATACTATTTTTCCTCCTTGTAGAAAAATGGTAATAGTTTTATTAACTTTTACACATCAGTCCATCTAATATTTGCTAAAGTTGAATAAATCATTGATTTCATTTGCAACCCCTGGCAGCTTTTTAGCATTTTCTTTATCACTTCCCATTTCTGTGTTTTTTAAAGGCAATGAAATTGATTTGTCATTCATTATGAACTTAATATTTTTGCTTCATTTACTTGACTTGTAAGACATCTGTGATGTGCATAAGGCATTTAAAAATAAAAATATCCTATTGGGACTGAGGGACTGAATGTACTATGAACATTTCAGGTATGAACCACAATGACCTGCTTACCTGATGCTCCCAGGAACTAAGCTTGGAACCAACTGATTGAAAACCTAAGAATTATGTTATGAAATTATTGGTAATTTTAAATCAGGTATACAAACCTCAGTGTTTACCGTCCATTTTCTACAAAGGACAGTTTTATCTGCTGATCTATGTTCTATTAGATATATATAAAAAAACATTTAGCAATTGTCAATATTTCTCCTGTAGGAAAAAATATATAAGAATACCTAATATAGGCCATAGACCACATGAGTTGAGTAGAGTGAACTACTAGGACTGATGTAATCATGGTCAGTTTCCTTGATTATGATTGGCTTTATCCCCAGGAGTGGAAATCAGGAAGACTGGATTTTATCCTCTTCATTGTTGCCAAGATAGTTTCCACTGTTAATGTTAGTGCATATTAAGAAATATTTTGTATCTCAACTTAAAATGGGCAGGTATAAGTGTTTTTCAATATGATATAAAGTACTGATGAATTATAATGTCCACTTTAGTATGAATATGGAGGACAGAAATAACACATAAGACATCCAATTCCCACTAATTCTTACTTTTTATGGATACATTAGAGTTAGCACTGAAGCACAGCTAGGCATGAAAGGACGTTATAAAAATAGTAAATTTTAAACTATTTAAAAGTAAGGCTGTGAGAATTATTTGAAATTAATTTGCGGAAAACACAAGCTGGCACAAGTTGTGAAATATGGAGATTTTGCATTCTGTATGTCTAATGACATTAGTTTTATTATTTTAGTCTTGCCAACAATATGCTGGGCAGAGTAACTGTTTCCCAATGCTAATTTTATGAATGTAAAAGGTATTTCAATGTGAGAACAAGCCAATCCATTACCCTATTCTATTCAGTAAGTAGGTCATCTCTTCCAGAGCAAAACGTGAACACATTTCACATGTTCTAACAACACTGGCTAATAAGTGCAGAAAAATAACTTCCGATTTACTACCGTCAGGCTGTAATAAAGCCTCACGTGCCTTTATGGAAAACATTTTAAAAACTGTTTAGTTATAAGCTGTGTCTTTATGCTTAAACAGGGACTCAATGAAAATGTACCCATGAGCCTTCACACTCCACGCCTAAGAGGAATTTTCCAACATATATATATCTTTACTAACTCGGGCTCCTTTATAACAATGTTTTTTGTTTACTTTGTTTAGTTAGTTATGCCTTCTGTGATTAACCAAAACCAAACACTTAACACCTATTGTAGAAAATAATTTTGGTATACATTTTTTTTCTTTTTACATAAGTTTATTGGTTTATAGTAAGGTCAAACTTACCATACTGATTGCAGTTTGCGTGAAGATTGTTTTCCTGTTGCATGTGTTCATTAGAAAGAGTAATAAAGGCAGTATTTTATAAGTATAATAATATTTTTCATAACCTTTTACTACAGACCCAAAGTTCACTGTAACTGAGATAAAAGTGACACAGCCCAAGAGACTTTGATTTATTTAATCAGATTTTGAAAAATAAATGTTTAATTAGATTTATTAAACACGTTTTGAAATTTATTGCAGGATGGCGTTTTTTCTAAAATCTAAGAATTTTCTAATGCTTTAGGGTATTTGCAAATTAGATAAACTCCTTATTATGAACACTGGAAATACTGTTTGAGAAATGAGGACATGGGCTAAAAAAGAATATCTCTTTAGCACAAATGCAACATTCCAACAGATACTCAAATATGTACCGAGCTGCTAAGATCTGGGATTATATGGAAGCAAACAAACACATTAATTACATTTATCTAGATATATTAAGCATTTTTTCCCCACTTGCAAAATGCTTTAGGCAGAACATGAATTTGCATTCTTATAATTAAGCTAAAATTATGAAACTTTTATTTTTAAAAATCCTAAAATTCTCAGCAAAGAGTAAAGAAAAAAAATCTTTTACTACTCCAGTCTTCATTTCACACTGATGGTGAGACAAAACTAATTACAAATTCAAATTGAATCACAATTTGAATTGAATGCCTTTATGGTCATTGTCTGGTTGACATACAGTGAATTTGATTCTCCAATGAAAAGGATTGTTGATTATTCTAAATCAAGAATAAAGTGCAACTTTTACTGTGAGGAATCCCCAATACCTGATGAATGGAGAGCCTTTCCCATTGAATCTTATGCTGGTTTAACTGCCACTCGTGGAGGTTAGCATGTTGTGTTATGCAAATGAAAGCAGCAAGTGATCGTCATATAGAGTAATGGCAGATCACTAAGAAGCGTTAGTTTAAGTTACAGGTGGACTTGCACTCTTTACGTGAGAATCAGGTAGATAGTTTTAGTTTGGAGGGTGCAGAGGTCTACAAAGTTTCTTTTTAATATGAACTGAGACATAAAAAGGGGCAACAGTTCTTCAGGAATTAAACGATCTGCTAATGATGGCCATCGTACCCTTTAAATTATGAGTACATTGAATCAGCTCAAGATTCCCAGCCCTCCATTGTACACAGATATTGTTGTGGATGAAACATTGACAGATCATTTGGAACTGAACAATCTCATGCTGTACATTAGGAACTTGAACAAAGTACACTTCAACCTGATGTCATTTAACAATATTCTTTTTGGGGTCAGAGTTGGAGGCCAATGAAAAATTCCTAGGTGTATCTCCATGCCAAATTTTGTAATATTTCATGCAGAAAGAGCTTCAGCCTTTGCTACAAATGCAATATTGCACATGCAGACGGCAGATAAATGGTTCAGGTGTAGTAGACATGCCTACAGTGCTCAGGCTTATTTAGTGTAAAATCAGTAAATCGGCACTCCTTTGTAATTCCTGTTTAAGTGATACAGGGAACCGGTTCTGAATAAGGCACTTGATTGGATTTTCTAGTAATTTTCTTAATTTCTTCCCCGTAATGTTTTATTTGGGATGTTACCTCCAAGTTTCCCTTTAGCTATATTACTCTTTTCTAGTAATAGGACTCAGTGGGTGTCTTAATTATTGGTGAATGGGACATGTCTCCCTCACAATTTAAAATGATTTGGACCTTCCCGATATTTACAATGAAATATTACTTCCTTGTTATGAACACTGGAAATGAGCAAAATGGGCTCTTTGTAGAATCCTTATACTTGTTAAATTCTTCTCCTGGCTCTTCTAGTTACCAACAACTCCTCACTGCACAGTATGCCATTAATGACAAATACATGACATCATACAGGTGGATACAGTTGTATTGTGTGCTGAATGTGGCTCATGATAACTTAATCACAAGACTTAAAGGTCATAAGGGAGATAAAGTAATGCACTAGTGGAGATTGTGCTCTCTATTTCTTATATCAGAAGGGCCTTAAACTACAAACGGAATTAAATTTGCTCAGAGAGATAATCAGTGGGCAGAGGACAGTAATATTTATATCTTCTGCTGCATTCAGCTTCAAAGGTCAGAAACGTAAAACAAACCTGAAAAAACTAACAAAGTCTGGGTTTGTGGTACAAGATCTATCTTTAAAATACTGTCTTATTGTTGTGGAGAAATTTCTAACAGATCAGGAGAGTATATTATCCCTGAATTAAGTAAGCATAGACCCTAGAATTGGTGCCAGGAAAATGTAATTTAATAATCTTTATGATACACTTAATAAAAAATGTAGGTATATTGCCCACATCAAACAGATCAGTGCCTTATCATTAAGCCAAGCCTATTAGAAAGGCTTGGCAGTGAGCACCTGCTTGTTGGCACAAACAAGTGGACTTTCCTCTCGGTATCCCATTCCTTGACCACTGTGGCTCATGAACATGCTCCCCCCTCCTTCTCCAAATCATTAAGCACTTGACTGAAATGTGCTACAATGCATATTGTGAAACCACCAATTCTGGGAGAATATTGTTTGGACAGATGAGACAAAACTGGAATATTTTGGGACTTCTATGTCCGTAGATGCAAAATTGAAGCAGAACAAGAAATTTGTTCTGCCCCTACTTTGAAACATGGAGGAGGCTCAGTTATGTTCTGGGGCTCCTTTGCTGCGTCTGCTGTAGGGTGTCTTGAGTCTGTCCAGTGTTTGATAAAATCGCATGACTATCATTCTGGAAAGACATCTGCTGCCTAGAGTCAGAAACTGATCTGTCACGTCTTCCAAAAGAACAAAAACCCAAAGCACACAGTTAAAAACACCCAAGAATGCCTAACCAACATATTAGGCTATTTTGAACTGGTCTTCTGTTTTAAATCCTATTGAACATTTTTGAAAGGAGCTGCAACATGCTGTTTGGAGAAGGCTCCTTTAAAAACGGACACAATTGGAGCAGTTCGGCCATTAAGAGTGGGTCAAAATACCTGCAGAAAGGTTGCGCAACAAAATATTAAGTTACAGGTACTGTCAGTTTTATTCAAGAATGTTCCACTTGTTTCTTAAAATGATTTTGTTGACCATAATTCAATCATAGTACCTGATTTTTATTCATTAATTTTAAATTTGTTTTATTTATATATTAGCTTTGTAAGTTTCATCTTATGTCAATGACTTGTGGGCTTTTCATTAACAGAAGGCTTTGTGTGTATCATTGGCAAAATCTTGTAGCTAGTGATGTCGCACAGCTACTTTAACTGGTTCTTTAGATTTTATAGCTGACAAGACTTTGACCTAATCTTTGACTACTTCTCCTACATGTTTTTACCTTATTCTCATATTTGCTAAAGCGTTTAATTCTTGTGCCAAAGGGTTTCATTCTTATGTTTTAATGTTTTAAAACATTAGTGTTTTAATATATTCTTCTGCCAATTGAAATTAGAGCAGTTATATATTTATATATATATATATATATATATATATATATAGAGAGAGAGAGAGAGAGAGAGAGTGAGAGAGAGCGTATTCATTTAGGTCTGTGGTTCCCCCCCTGCAATGGCACTGCGCCAATGGCAGGGTTCCCCCTCTGCCCCCTAGGGAGCGCAGTGCCATTGCAGGGGTGGCGTGGGAAGCGGTATGGATGAATGAAATGGAAAAAAAAAAAAAAACAGTTACACAAAAGTGTTTCACTGTAAAGATGGTTTGTAGTGTGTTTTGTTGCAACCTGAAGTGTGAAATAAACTTCAGGGGAGTTTGAAAACAAAATACGTGTATAGGTTTATGTCTGGTTGAACAATGTGTGTGCCCAGTTGATTTTTTTTTTTCTTTTTTTTTGGGGGGAGATTTTATTGTATTGTTTATTTTATTGAAAATCTTTGGGGAACCACTGATTTAGCTTATGAGCAGTTCACAAAGAAAAGTGGCACAAGAGGGAATCAAGTATGATGAGCAGAAGGTGACTTACGGATATAGAGCATTAAAAAAAAAAAGACACAAAATGCACAAAGTCAGAGGTTCTTTAAAAATAAATAAATATAATTATAATTGGAAGAAACAGATAAGTACAAAATCAATTTGGTTTATTTCAATATTTTTATTTATTAGAAGCTTGACAAGCAACACAAATCTGATATTGGTTGGTTATGTTGTGCTTTGTCCATTTTGTTTAAGAAAGATTCACAAAATTGTTCTAAATGTTACAATAAGTTACTATGACAGTAACTTTAGCAGTCTTTTTATTTGACAGTAAAATTTTCACGCACAAAGAAAGCTTGTAAGCTAACATTTTATTACATTAATATTACTTTAACCTAGTCCACACAAAAACATCAACAATGTAGTAAGTAGAATGAATCTGAAGTTTTACACAGGATTGAAATGGATTTCACCATTAATTTACTTAAGGTAGCTTAATATTTTTCACAATTAACAGTCATAATGAAAAGGTAAAAAATTGTTTAAACAGCACAAACAGCAGGGCAAATGAAAACCTGGTCCAGTCATCTCAGATGGTGAACCTCATCTCCAGAAACCTCCCTGCAAGAGATAAGCTCTTCTCTGCATAATATGATTATTATATAAAATAATTATGTTTACATTATTTTAAATATAGAACTATATCAGTGTTGAACTATGGTTTCTCTACTGAAGATTGAGTTTTTAGGAGAATTTACTCCTTTATATTTAAACATGGATTTCACATGTTTGTATGTCTGCGTTAGCTGTTCTCACAATTTTCCGTCCAACTCTATATTTTCAGTTTTCTTGGATTTTTTGGAGCGCCTCTTAAATAAAAAGAAGCCGACAGACAAACAAATTGCTGCGGTCATTACAATCAGCAAAGCAAATGTTGTGTTAAATCCAGTCTCAGCTTCTTTGGCAGAGAGCCTCATACCAAGGAAGTTCAGATTGTTGATTACGGTAATCGGTTCTTTAGTTACTGCAGGAAAAGATAAATACATATTTTAATTAATAATCTTCAACAGACCATTAACAGTTAAATATTTCTAAACTTTGTAACTTTGCATTCTGAAACAAATACAGATGCTTCCAAATAATCCAGCTTACCTTCAGGTTTAGGAGTTGTGGTAGATTTAGTGGTAGTTGTAGTGGTAGATTTAGTGGTAGATGTAGTGGTAGATGTAGTGGTAGTTGTAGTGGTAGTCGTAGTGGTAGGGATAGCTGTAGGGGTAGGATTCAAACACTCGTGAGGTCCAGATTCTGGATCAGGAAACCCGTTGCAGCTGATGATGGAGGAGTAAAAGGACACAGAGGCTTTGGGGGTTCGAGGCAGATCAGGGTCTGAGCGATTGACATAGAAAAGTCCAAATCTCTCTGTATAGCCAACAGCCCATTCCAGGTTGTCCAGCAGAGACCAAGCAGTGTAGCCAATAATATTCACGTCATCAAGCAAATACGCTACAGAAAAAAGAAACAATTTTATAATGCACAAAACTGGAAATTGATATTTATTTATGTACGTTTCTTGATTTGAATATTTGATGAAGGCCTTAAGAGATTTTATTCAGACCACAGATTTGCTTTCTTCTTAGAGATAAGTATTTTAGATGTCCTTTGATAGTCCATGGAGTTGTTTAAATACCTTTCAGCACTTGGTTGATGTACTTTTCATAGAAGTATTTCCTGTGTACGTCATTCAGATCAACTGGTCCGTTTTCAGAGACACCATTCTCAGTGATGATTATTGGAGGATTTCCAAACTCATGCTTAATGAATTTCAGCAATCTCCGTAGGCCAAATGGGGTCATCGTCAGCCAGTGTGAACCTGACTCCAACCAGGTACGATCTCTAAGAAGTACCACACCCCTGTAACAGGAATTAGTCCAGGATTTAGCTTATTAAAAATCCTGGACACTTTTAACAACAATTTTAGAACATTTTGATAAAAGAATATCAAGTCATTATTTAATTGCAAAGCTGGCTTTTAAAATGTATTACCTGTCTGCCTCAAAGTGCTGAATTTCCCCAAAGTCTACAGGGAATGCCAAGACACTGCAGTAATGGTTTAATCCAAAATAATCATATGTGCCATTAATTCGCTTAATTTCCTCAGGAGTAAACTCAGGCAGCCTAGAGTAAAAATTCAAGAAGAAATTGTATTACAGAAAACGTCAGTATAAAACAAACTTAAGAAGAACCTGCATAGAGATTCCTTTGGACAAACTTTATGGTTTGTCCAAAGCATTTAAAAATAGAATCCAAGTTTTTACCTGGATTTTGTCAAACCACCTGCAAGACTTTGCTCCAGAACAGATCTCTTCATTAGTGGGCTGTAGTCACCATTAAAAATGGGATGGGCATACCAGCCAAGATAAAACTGTGGACAGAGTTTGACACACAGCAGTCGTCAAAAATATTACTCCACAAGGTTTTCGGTTAAACAGTGACAGAACAATATATACCTCAACCGTACTTCGTGCCGCATCATAGTCCTCTTGCTTGTAGGGGTTTCTGGGTTCTGCCCAGTCCGCATTTACAGTGATGGAGACCATTCCATTTTGTAAGGCTCGGTATTTGTCATTGTAAACATGCCAGGCCTCTGCATGGGCTTTGATTATGTTGTGACTTACAATGTATGGAAGAGTATCTGGTCTATCACTGAAACCTGAAAAAACACAAAAAAAACTGTGATGTTGATTTTCTCATGTAGATGTAATTCAAATATTCTGCCAGTAATGCAGCATATTTTCTTACTTAGGAGTACTGCATTGAAAAAAGTCTGACACACAATATGCTGAAACTTTCTGAAAATAAAGTGTAATTCTGGCTAAGAATGTTATACATACCTGGGGCATGTGTGCCTTGGACATGGCCTAATATTGCTATTATGAAGGGCTCATTGAAAGTGATCCAAAGGTGCACTTTGGGACCAAGATTCTCAAAGAGGACATCTGCATAATCCCTGAATCGCTCAATGATGGTCTCATTTTCCCAACCTCCAACGTCCTGTAGAGCTTGTGGGAGATCCCAGTGGTACAAAGTGACCTGATTGAAAAGAAAAACAGTTGATAAAGGAGGTAAAGCATTTTTCTTAATGAATATTTTAGGAGAGATACTTACTTGAGGCTGAATGTTTGCGGCAATAAGGGAATCCAGCAGTTTCTTGTAGTAATTTAGACCAGCCTGATTGATGTATTTGGTAGTACCGTCAGGTAGGATTCTTGGCCAGGATATGGAGAAGCGATAGTGAGACACCTTGACTTTCTTCAGTGCAGCAATGTCGTCTTCCATCTTATTGTAACTGTTACAAGCAATGTCCCCAGTGTCATGCTGAAGTATATTTCCAGGAGTGTGTGTAAACTTGTCCCAGATGCTGAGACCTTTTCCACCTTGTCTCCATGCCCCTTCAATCTGTAAACAGGAAAGTCAGAACTGAAGATGTGTCTAATTTCTTGTTGCAGAATATCTGGAAGGTTTTTTGTGTGGGGTGGCTAAAACCGAAATACAAAGCTTATTATTTATTTGTGTTAATGCAAACCATGGTTTGCATTGGTGTAAAATGAAACCATAAGACAACATGGCAAACTTATGGTTGGTTTCTTTCAATTAAAAGCAGACCAAATATGAAATGTTCTCATTAACAGAAATTGTTTATTTAAAAAAAATGAAAAAATAACCTCTTGAAATGTACTTTTGATGATCAGAACATGAATGAATGGTTGGAATACTTTTATTGACCTTTTAACATCTGGTTTTAATTTACTGATCACCATTGTGATATCACACCTTGGTTGTTAAATGTCCATGTTCAGTGACTAGGTCGTCTTGCTGGAACATTGGTCAACAACTTTAAAATAAAAACACCACTCAGCTGCCACATTTACAAAACACATAATTGGAAATCTGTGATTTAAATTTCATCACCAAATCTACAGTGGTGATGTGTTTATTTGGCTACAAAAAAAAAAACAAAGACACTAGTTGCGATGAAGCAGCCTGCTGGAACCAGTCAGTCTGGGTAGTTAATCTGACCAGAACATGATTTGATATAAGTGATAACAGCGTTTAGATTATATTTGTCATGGAAGATTTTTTACCTGGTATGATGCTGTTGCACTACTCCAAATGAAATCCTTTTTGAATTCTCCATATAACATCTTTTCATCATCTGGTAATGAAAAGCCATTATCCTTCATAATATTGTAGTAGAGATGAGCCGAAAACTTAGGTGTTCTTGGTCGGTGTACGTTATTGAAGTCTATGTAGTGGAGGCCAAACCCAAACTGGTACCCATGGAAGAACTGAAAAGAATCCATGAGATATGTTGCATAGCCTTTCACCTTGACTCCATCAAGTTCATATGCTGTTAAGATAGAGGTAAAAAACAAACAGAAATTAGGTGTGAATGACCAAGACATTGTAGTATACAAGATTTCTTATAAATATTACTGTACCTTTAAGAGCCTCATCAATATAAGTTTTGTAAAGAAATACTCTGTCAATATCATCATAAGCATATTCCATAGGAGTAGAAACTGAATTTTCAGTGATGTAAATATCTGGATCTCCATATTCTTCCTTGATCCAGTTGAGAAGCCTTCTCATGCCAAATGATACAGCTCTTGTGAATTCAACTGCTGTTGTTGGTTGATCAGTCATTTCCTCTTCTATATAGTCTCTGTCATTTTGATAGGATGGTGGTAAAATTGCACCTGTAACATGGGTTACTATTCTTGAAGTGTAGTGATTCACACAGAACATGTCAGCAGTTCCCTGAATAAAGTTCTTTTCCTCCTCTGTGAAAGAAGGGAGTCTTGATTGTGAAAGACCTTGGAGTTCACTTTTGACCAAAACTTGG
>CAEGAE010067346.1:0-19244 GCA_903067095.1 Girardinus metallicus | reverse complement strand
AGATAGATAGATAGATAGATAGATAGATAGATAGATAGATAGATAGATAGATAGATAGATAGATAGATAGATAGATGTAAAACTAAAGTTGAATATTAATGTTGGATAAAAAGTGTTTAATGATATTTTTAGGTACTAGTCATTTCAAAATAAAAAATAAAAAGATTTTAAAAATATTTGTTGAATTTTTGTAATAATATAATAAAATCAGGCTTCACGTTGTAACAAAACATAATTGTAACCACATTATGTAATAATTAACGCAAAATGTAATGAAATCCTTGAACTCATTGATTAAAGGCATAGTTTATGCCTTTAACCATCTTCTGTGGCCAATAATAATTATTTACTGTCTATTATTCACAATGGTCTTCATACAATGCAGATGCATTCACAGTGTGGTGAATACATTTGGAAAATATCGTCATGAGGAGAATGTCAGCTGTCCAAGAACAGTCATCAAGGAAAGACAAGAATTTCTTTGTTATTGTTTGAAACATTTAGAGAAGCCATTTTTCAGAGGACAATGGTGGAAGATTCCAGAAGTTTACACATTAAAGCTTCTCAAGTGAGGGGGCTTCCTCCCAATACTGTCCAAGAACAGAGTGGAATTAAAATGTTTTCATCTTCCAACAGTCCAATTACAGTTTGCTGATAATTTGTAGATTTTATTGTATGGCTGGCAAGGCAAAAGCAATATCAAAGATCAGAACAATGAAAAATTGATCGTAGTCATTTTGAAAACTCAAAACACCAATAAAACAATTATAGAACAGCAAGTCTATAGCTTATATGGAGGACACCAAAGTAGATTGTTATGAAGAAGAATAAAGAATATTCAAAAAATATGAATATGTCAATGCCTTTGAAAGTTTTTATTCCTTTAACAGATATTTACCCACAACAGCAATATGGATTTGTATTGCCACCAAGTTTCAAGCAGAACAGTCCAGCTGACCAACACCTGCTGTTCCCTGGATCATATCAGTAGTGGCACTGCATAGATATTAAAAAAAGATTTCATTTTCTGGTCCTCTGATAACCCAACACAATTTTCTTCCTCAAGGAGAGTGCATTGATTTACTCAAGACCAAAGCCGTGATTGTTTTCTAATGCAAGTCAGCAAAGCAGAACGTGCTAAATTACTTTTCAGTTCATGGCAGAAATGCAAAAGCAACATATGTATGAAACAGCAAAATGTCACTGATGTGTAAAAAAAAAAACAAAAAAAAAAACAGAAAAAAGTAAAGCAGTGTTCCATTTTTCAAAGCAGTAATGATATGCAGATGCTGTTATTCACCCTGCAGCCAGACTTTATGTCCAATTCCGTCAGTGCAAACACCTGTTACTCTAGGTCTGTAATTCTCCTTGAAATCATCAATTCTTCTTGTTCTTCTTTTTTAATATGATTTTTTATTATTTTCAATTTTAATTAATAATAGTAATAGTAGTCATTTTCCTGAATCACGTGAACTTAATTCAGATTTACTTGTATGAATGATTCAAAACTAAATGTAAAATCTAATTTATGAGAACTACTTAGCTTTTTGAGGACTCTACAGAGTGACACCTTGAAGGTCACATGCTTTCATTCTTTATTTGGAGCTTTTTCTGTGAACATGAATATTAGATGTGGAAAAATAGCAAGGACTTTTCAGACAGACAAGAATGGGAAAGTTTATACAACTCAATTGGTGCATGAAGCTCTGAATGGAGCAACAGAGGTAGTGCATTTATTTTTTTGTGGATTATTAAATGTTACTGAATAGAAGTTGTTGTTGACAGGTTTCTAAAAGGCCTTATAAGGTAATAAACATGGTTTTACTGAACTAATGCTATGTTTTAAGAGGAATGCTTCAGTCAGTTGGGTGAACATATCAAATATTGTCTTTTATTCTTTGAAACAGTTGTCCTGTCACCAACCACCAACTAGAAAATGCAAGCCAGTGACACATGAGTAAGCCACTGAAGTGACATGATCACAGCTGCACACCATTTGTGTGAAAATGTGTACACTGTAACCCGGCACAAAAAATTCTAGGTTTCACACAAATAAGAGATATATATTATTTTCTATGTTTTTATGGAAAAGTGAAAAAAGTAGAACTCTTTCAGAAAATATGTCTTTTATCATAATATATGTTACATATATGGTCTGGATGTTTGACATGCAGTAAATGGCTTTGGGCTGGGAATCAAACCCAGGACAGTTGCATTGAGGACATTATTCTCACCATGTGGTGCGCTTGCACCACCACTAAGCTACCTGCTGCCCCAGCATGCAGCAGTATTCCTGGCCAGAGCTGAAAGTAAGCTGACCACCTTGATTGGGAAGCAATCCCTTACATGTGATGCATCAAAAGCCTCACTTATAGTATGACACAGTTAGATCATACTGTTAGTTCACCCCGCTGGAAGCCTCAAAAGCTGAAATGCTGTTTGCTATTCTTGCTAGCAAACAGTCATTGTCCAAAGCTTTTTGCCCTGTTGTGTGTGCAAATTCTCTTCAACTTATTCTAATGACAAAAGTAACTTGACAATAGCTGTTTTCCACTAGGGAAAGACACATGGCTAACCCCAACAAATAGATGAGTGACTGAATGTAGTGTAGCAACAAGTACAGGCTATTTAACATTAATGTTTAAAAATATTAAAAAGTGGAGAGAAAAACAAATGAACTAGTCAGTCATTAGTCAAGATTTAGAAAATGGGAGGAAAGTAATGAAGTAACAGGGCTGATTTGGAGCCAAGCTCACTGAAGATGGTTAAGCTGAAAGTCGTTAACAGTAGTTTTTCATTCACTTTGCCATGCTTTTCCAAACAGCTGTCAACTTTACACCATTGTTTGGAATTACTGTTATTGTTTCATTATTATTATTGCACTAGTGTACCAATTTATAGGGTAGCAAAACATGTCAAAATACACAAAGTGTTTAAAGAAGAGGCAGCAATTTGTACTTCAAAATGCTAGGCTAGCATGTTGTGCTAATACTTCATTAACTTCTAATTTTGCTCAAATTCACACAGGTTTCAGGCATCAACAGAAACACAGTCACTTCATGAAGGATACTGTGAATCGCACTAGTAAGTGTTCACCATTCCAGAGGAGAGGACTCCTCCTCCTTGGGTCTGGGGTTTATGGGTGTTGTTGTGTGAGGTTAATGATGTAGAAATTGAGGTGATAAGTTGGGAAAATGGAGCAATCTGTGGCCTGAGAAATCTAGCTTTCACCACCTGTTAGCTTAGTCCTCCCCACCTACTCCACCATCTGTTTGTGGAGGATAAAACTGACCTGGCTAACTTCCTGCAGCAGCATGTTGAGGTTAAATGGATTCTCTCCTGCCCCTCTCTTATCATAAATGTCCACCATTTTGTCAGGTTACGCCACAAATGCAATTCCCTGACCCTGGAGTAGACTGACAAAGGTCTCTGGTGCAACTAATGACTAGCTGTCCTAAATTTTTGCCCACTCTGTCTTTTTTAGTTTATATTTTTACATTTACTGTTTTATTCACTTATGCTTTTTATTTAAAATTATATGAGAAACAAAATGCAGTGTGATTTATTTAGCAATTCCATACAGATTCTAACTTAAAAGCAAATCCATGTTCAGTTTGACATTAATCCCAAAAGACTCGTCATAAATCATTGACGTTGGATGGAGCTGGCATTTTCTGAACAAATGTCTGCTCAGATTTAGGAGACTGACTAACAACACACCCTTTGGTTTATTAACAGCTACTAAAAACAGATGACAGAAATTTTACCTTTGAACAAAGGTAGCATTTAAGAAAAGGCTAACTTAAAAAGTTAACACCACTCATGATTGTGTTCATCCAAACACATTTATGGCCAAATTTTTTCAGTTCTTTCTTCAAGTCAACTGTGAGCATACACACACCTATTGAGTGTTCTACCTCAGGAACATTTCTATTTCTCTAAGTGTTTCAACTTTTTGCTTTACATTTTCAATGGCAGCACATAAAAAAATTTAGTAAGTAATGTGACAACAAATGGAAATAATTCTTCTTCATTAACTTTCGTTGCAGTAGGGTGTGCAGTTGGTTTTCACATACAGAGATGAAATGTTTTCCCAGTTCCTGGCTGTTCTAAAGGCTTTTAAAGTGCAGATGGTGAACCAGTTTCTCAATAATACTTGCAAGAATCAGCTGGCTACTTTAGAAGACGAACATGTTTTAATCACAGGAACACTTGCCTTCCAGAGCTGATTTTCAAAAGAAACAAAAGAAATGACTCCAGAAACACTGAAACTGATGTTTTGTGTCTCCATTTGATACAGTTCTGTTGTAAAATCTGTCCTGCAGGTTTGCATTGCAGTCAAAAAGCAATTACAAGGCCGCTGGTGTCACTATTTTTGTGTGTCCAGAAAGCTCTGCTTCCCTTTAGCTAATAGTTTTCATGAAGCTTGATTGTGGCATTGACCCTTCCTGTGATCCTGATTGGACAAAAAAGGGAAAGCAGTGAGAGACCTGCACACAAGATGAAAAGGGGGCAAAGAGCTTCCACTTTCCCGTGAAGATTTACCTTTCTGTCATGACTTTATGTGGTTGAAATGGAAAAGAGAATTGGGCCATGTTTACAGCACCATAAAGCTTTCTTTTAAACCCAAGGACTTGGTCACCCTGAAACTGTAACGCAGCACCCATAAAACTGAGGCTAACGCTGTCTTTTAAATCTGATGAAGCATTTATCGATTCTTTTTAAATCTTGTTTTATTTGCTCCTATTTCCCCACCTCTGGGTTAATAGAGGCGAATCAGAGGACAACAGAAAAAGGCCACTGGCCTACCTGGGGGTTTAATAGTAACAGAATGCAAGACAGAGGGATGCAAAAAAAAAAAAAAGGAAAAAAGATACAAGAAGAAATTTATGTCAAGACATAAAGCTCAGTTTGAGGTCTTCATTGTGGTCAGCATGGCAAACCTTTTCCAAAAGAGATCTGATCTTTGAATTAGTAGAGCTTTGTTTAAGAATACTTTGTTGTTTTCATTAGTTAAATGTTAATTTGATTCACAACGTCAGACGAAGCAGTGTGGAATGTTTCTTAACAGAATGTGTAAAAAAAATAAAATAGAAATCATACAAACTGGTTACTGACAGATTGTGTTTTTTATTTGTTGACTATAGAAAAATATGTTTACTGTTACTGGTTTTGCTCCAACAGTACTACATAGGTACTTATTTATTTACTTACATCCATCTGTCCATTTTTTAACACCTTTGTCCCTAGTGGGGTCAGGAGGGGTGCTAATGCCTATCTCCAGCTAACGTTCCGGGCGAGGGGCGAGGTCACCCTGGACAGGTCGCCAGACTGTCGCAGGGCAACACAGAGACAGACAGGACAAACAACCATGCACACACACAGACACACACACACATAGGGAGAGTTTAGAGAGACCAATTAACCTAATAGTCATGTTTTTGGACTGTGGGAGGAAGCCAGAGTACCCAGAGAGAACCCACGCATGCACAGGGAGAACATGCAAACTCCACGCATCGAACCCATGACCTTCTTGCTGCAAGGCAACAGTGCTACCAACTGCGCCACTGTGTAGCCCTATTTATTTATTTAGGTAACACTTTACTTGACTGGTTGTGAATAAGACTGTCATGACACTGTCATTTTTTGTCTAGGTTAATGTCAACTTGTCATAATGAAGACATTTTGAATAATGTCAACTTTGTATTAAAAGTGTCATGATTTACCGAATGACACTTTATGACAACAGCCATAAATACTTATGAAGACAGGTGTTATGACAGGTGTTATGTCATGCTTATGACATGTACTCATGACAGGTGTTATGTCATGCTTATGACAGTGTCATGACAGTCTTATTCACAACCCGTCAAATAAAGTGTTACCTTTACTTATTTGAACAAAATAAAAACTGGTTCCAAAACACAACAGGTGGTAGAAATTGTCAGCCTCTGCAATGGTCCATCTAAAATTTGTTATTTCCACAACTTACAGTTTTTAGTACATAGATAAAAATGAAGAGACAAACCTTAGTGTACTCCGTTCTGTCACAATAACTTTAAGAAGAAGAGCAAAACTTTCTAAAGGATGCAGGTAATCTTACTTTTCACAATACTGTATCTGGTTCCATCTTGTGTTTACTGTAATCAAAGTTATATCACAATATTTCTTCAAATGTGATATATTAGCTTATTTTGAACCTGAAACATATTTATTTGGGCATAATTTAAGTTTCACAGAATAATTAAAGCATGTTAAATATGAAAATAGTGTTGCATTGAAGGAAAGTCACTTAGGATAAACCCTGACACCAGAAAAATATTTGAAATGAAATAAAAATTGAGGTGAGTTGGTCCTGCCTAAAATGTAAAAGAGTTGAAATCTTTTATATGGCAATAGAAATATTGAGCAACATATTTGAATGTAATCGCTTAAATATTCACCTAAAATTTAAGGTCCAGGATAGCACTGTGGGTGGCTGTCTCTCTGCGTTTTTTTTTTTTTTTTTTTGGTGTGTGTGTTTTTTGGCTTTTTGTTGCCTTATCTGTTGCCATTGTACATTGACTTTCACCAAACAGCAACTCCTAAGCATCAGGCTGTTTCCCCCAGTTTCATTGTCTGAGATCTTGGCTGCAAATGTGCAATCTGTTTTTCTATATGTGAAGGTTGGTTTAGTGATATTGCTGTGTAACAGAAGACATGCAGCTTTCACCTGGAGTCATGTTTTGTAAAAGTGTAAATGTGTTTTTTCAATGAAGGTGTTCTCATTTGTTTTTTGACCTGTGTCAAAATGGTAGATGGCTTGAATTATCAAGTGCTTTATCAAGTCAAAGGACTCCGAACCATGACACCACAATCAGTCATACACACACTCATGCATTGAGGGTGATGACATTATAGCCACGGGCTCCCACACTGAGATAAGCCTCCAAATTGTTAACAACCTCAACAAATTCTTCTGTAGGCTTGAAAAATGCTCCTTTAGTTCTGGTCAGCATTCTGTTGGACAGAGTCACAGTTTTGCGCTGGCCAGTATTTGGCATGATGTGCATATTATTCTTTGTTTTGGTGTTTTCTGGTAAGATAATCTCAATTGTTTTCATTCTAAAACAATTGAATGAATTTAAATTTCTCATAGAGTTGGCCATGGTAACACCCATATGGAAAATGGGATGTAACATCCTTTTAGGCTTTAATCTTTACTACCTGAGATTTTTGGCTCTTTGCCTTTAAGACAAAATTAAATATGTGATCATAGTTGAGTCCATCAAAACCACAACTTTTAGGTTCTTCATTTGTGAGTGGTAAGGGAACTTACCAATTCATTTGAATCTTACATTTACATGTAAAACAATTTAAAATCTGTACTGAAGCTCTCAAATCAAAATAAAAAGCATAGACATTCTCAATAAACACATAAAAATTTTGAACTATGGTTTGTGTTAAATTCAAGCTTGGAAGGGGACCATAAGCAGCTGCTTAGTTTGCTTTGCTTTGGACTGGCTCTGAACACCAACCTGATCAACACATTTAATTACAATAAAACACAGCAGAGTAGTTGACTGTGTTTCCAAACTGCTGCTACTCTACCTTTTTACAGTTTAGGTCTAACAAGTGCTTTTTTTTAAAATCTATTTTTGTCTCTTTCTCCAGACGTCCATTAGATGTTGCAGCCACTACAGGCTTTCTAATGACAGAGGAGAACAAATGGAGCTGGGTGGTGCTGTTATGAGAGACATAAAGGCGGTTTGGGGTTGTTAATTCCAGAAATTTCATGAGCGTCACTGCTTTCAACAATTTACATCCAGAGTTGCTCTCAGTTTATTGCTAGATGTTTGCAGACATATTTCATGTTGCAGACAGTAATAGCAGATCCGTGGCTGGAGTTCCTGCAGTAAGTTGATGGGCCTTTGTTTTTTTCTTCATTACCTGCTTGATTCAATTCAGAGGGCTGACCCAATTTTATCAATAGATTTTTCTATGAAGATAAAAAAAAGGCAATTTAAAAAATTGAGTTAAAATGAAGGATGAGCACATAGCCCTGCCTTTTACAGGTGGGATCAAGCTGCTCATTTTTCTGCTTCACTTTTTGTTTGGCCTTCTGCTCTTCACACAATTCTAACAATTAGCTTACAGTAATCTCAGCAGACTAATGGCCTTGAGTTTGGTCATTTAGGTTAGAAGTGAGGCTTTTTACAGAAGCTGTCAGTGACTGACTTTCTTATTTGCTGAGTCGCTCTAAAGAGTCTTATTGAGTTTCTTTGGTCCATCTGTCTATTTGCCCGCTGTATTTCGTATACAATAGGCAAAATGGAGGGTGCTTCAGTGTACCTTTGTTTCTTTGAACAATAACTTAATGGCGGAACCATGAGTGGGTGGCACATTATACTGGTGCCTGAGTCACACAATAGCTCTGAGATGTACTTATGGGCTTCATGAAGCTGGTGGGAATTTGCCTCCATGCTGCTGACAATAAGCAATTGACTTGCACAAAGGGGCAGAAATGACATTTTTGCAATATACGAGCTAATTACTGGACTACATTTTGGGGAATGTTATGGAAATCAATAGATTGTATTACGACGTGAAAAAAAATAATGTATTTTGTCAGTTTGTCAAACTTATCTATGTGTTTGTGTTTAATTAGGAGGGAAATAGTGAACATATTTGAATAAAAAACCTTAACATCCTAGAAGCAGTGACAGAAAAAGCATTCCCAACATCAGCAGCACTATGTTGATTCAATTTTTCTGTACCATCTGCAGCCAAAACAACAGCAGCCTCCTCTGAATAACAGCAAGCAGCTCAGTTTCACAGCAGCAGCCTCATCGTCAACATACCAGGAATTGTTCCCACACAGTAACTCAGGCAGTAAGCCTTTCTGTAGAACCAAGCTGTGTCTAAAAATATAATTATTTATATATGCCTGATTCGCAAGATCACCTCAATACATTATAGTATTATTAGAGTGTTAGTTTTTTTTCAAATGAGTGAATATTTACATAAAACAATTATGTTTAATCATTTGAAAATTGTATATCTCGTGAATTCAATTGAATACAGCAAAGACAACAGGAGAGGGAGAGAAAGTAATTTACACAACAGACAAAAGAAACAAGTTAAACTATTTTATTCTAAGCTGTTTTAGAGTTCAGGTGGTATATTAGCATTCTATTCTGACAGTATAGGTGTACTACAATCATAAATTCATCTTCATCAGTTATTGTTACCAAACATTTGACACGGAGATACCTCAGTTGTTGCAATACAAACAGTTCAACTTAGAGTCAATAATATTAGCACTTTCTTAGAGATCAGTTTTAATATACGTATCATATTATGTATATTAAATGATTCAGAGGATGTAAACCAGCTATTTAAGCAGGTGAATGTAACAGACTTCAAAAACTAATACTAATCCCTAACTATCTACTGGTGTTTTACAGAGCAGTAAAACTGGTCATTTTTTACAGTTTTTGAACTGAATTTCTTGCCCATATCACCTACATTGGAGTCAGACTTAATTCTTTATAGCAATAATTTAACTTGAAAAATGTCTTTTATAATTATTGCCTCAAAACTTGGTTGATTCCGTTAACAAGGTAAACCATCTCAGAGAGTGCTGTGCACAGTCATGATTATATCATGTTTGAACAATTAGGAGGGGCAATGGAAAACCATGTGCTTTCATATGAGACATGGCCCGAAGATCCTCAAATAACTTCCTTATGGAAGCCGTTTACAAATAGGACCAGCTGAGACTGTAATACTCTGATTTCACCAACTCTGATGACCTAAGGTTTTCATTGTGAAACAACAGCAAAAACATGTTCATTTACCAACAATAAAGCTGCAGAATTCCAGGACCTGCCAGACAGCCTCATCATGCCTGTATCTACAGTGCTGCTTATGTCACTGCCATCATCATCATCATCATCACCATCATCCAGCAGCAGTAGGAAGAGGTAAGAGAAAATATCACATTACTCTGCAGCCACAAAAAGAAGTTAATGTGCTCTTGAAACTGCTCTGCCAACCAGATGAGATCATTCAACTTGTGGCAGATGAAAAAGTTTCCTTACTTTTTTTCAGCACAGCATGGGAATGACAGCAAAAAACAGAAAGTCAAAAGATACACAAAAAGACGGAGCTGTTTCGATCAGTATGTGAAAGCAATGCAGTTTGTCCAGACATGTGATCAAATTCACTAAACACTTTTTGAATAACTTTTATGAAAGATAAACACAGTGCTAAAATCCTCTCAGCGCAGGGTTAATCAATGATGAATAAATGCTCCTGAGTGATAACATATGCTTTTTGTTGTAATTACCTTCATTACTAATTTTCCAGGCAAGTATTTCTTTTACTATAATCAGCATGTTAATATGGCTGCAATTCAAAATGAAGTAATGTAATTTGTGTCAGAAGAATTGATTGGAACGTTAATTATTATGTGTCATACCAAATACAGCATTTTAAATTGAGCCGTAATTATGAGTCGTTCCTAATAAACACATTTAATCACATGGGAAGCATTTTGGCACAGGGTTGCAAATGTGCAACATTCTTTTGTTGCTTCAAAAGTGCTAAAAGGAATGTCTTTTTTTTTTAATTTGAACTTTTATTTGGTAAACATAACAACCACAGATGGGCATTTATAGTACAAAAGAATTTCTCTTGTTATGTGACAACCAAAAGCTTCAATGTGTTCTACTATGATTTCATGTGACATACCAACACAAAATGGTGCATAGTTTTGAAAGGGAAGGAAAATGAGACATAATATTAACATTGTTTTACAAATAAAAGTCATAATGTGTTGTGTGTTTGTTTCCAGGCCACAGAGCCAATGCTAGTTACAAACAGTGCAATTAACCAATTTAATCCCACCGGAAACAATTGTTGCCAGGCATTTTTTCTAACTTCTGAAAGCTCAAGAACAGTTGCTTTGAACTGAAGTTTTAAAATAAAATAATAATGTGTTTACTCTAAGCAATATTAATTTCATGTATCTAGTGTGAAAGGTCACATGACCAGACCTCTTAACTTCTGTCACAAACCTGTACAAGAGGAAGTCAGTAAAATACTTTAATAAACAAATATAAATAAAATATTTTTAACATATGTTCTTTCAAGTGTCTTCTACTGATATATGAAGTAAATTGTGTGCCTTCATCCATCTTTAGATCATAAGAAGAGTGAATGTAAGCATGGCAACAATTGTTGCCGCTTGCATAATACATAGACAGCACTATTTATTCTATTTGTCTTGCTGTTCCCACACAGTTCAAAAATATCAGATATTTTAGATCATCTAGACCTGAAGGAACCTGAAAATGATTTCATTCCCACAGTTGAAACCCTTCCCCATCCCACCCTGCCAAAAGCCGATCCTTTCCACAAAGTGTGGCCTATGCACTGAATGATGACTACAAGATGACGCCACACCTGCAACTACTTTAGGACAGGGCCAAGGTGTAGAGTTTGATCTGGTGGAACAGACCTGAACATTTTACTTTTTCTTCACTTATTTTCATCTTCAGGGTTGCTTGATGAGGGATGATGTCAGGAAAACAGAAGTTAAAATTAGTGTGTGTGTTATTTTGTAAATGGACAGCTTAAAGTACATCTGTTCTGACTCATTAATACCATTTTATTTGTCCTTCATGACTGGTCATGACCACATCCTATTGAACCAATAGGATGTGACACACACATCATGCTTGCTTTCAACTACGTAAGAATTAGGACTGTATGTATTGTAGTTATTCATTTATATTATTCTGATAAAATAATTTCCATTAGAGAGCATATTTCAGAGTTTTGTTCTTTCTTATTCCAGTAAGCAACTGAAAATATTTTTTTTTCTGCCTAGCTGGGAACAAGCTGTATTCAAAGCACTGATTTGGCTTTTAGGCACCATCACAACCAGATTAATAAAGGATGCTTTTCTTTATCCAAACTGTCCCGAAATACAAGAAAGACATTTGGTATCTTAAATAAAGAACATATTTAAGAGAACATCTCTAAAAGGTTATGCGCCACAGGGGCTGAATAGACACCCAATAAGTACATTAGAAGACGCCAGCTGTCCAGACCTGCTGTATGTGTTTGGAGAAAAGCAACCAGGTTTAATGGCTTGTCTGGCATTTTCAAGTGTAGCAAAGGGCAGAAAAGTTTAAAACAAAACAAAAAAAAAGAAACCCTTTTCCTTTTGCGTGTGCCACAGTGGCTGTTTATATCCTGCCTTTGTGATTTTTACATTTCCTCAGGAACTAGAACAACAATCAGATCATTTTCATATACGTGTTTAAGTCTCTATACTTCACTTAGGTTGAACACGTCTTGTGTATAACAGTATCAGAATTGTCATCAAAGTTTTCTTAATTATTTTCAGTTACAATCATATATATTGAGAAACATGTAGAAGATTATTTTCAGCCCATCAAATATCAAATCTCCAGTTTAGGTTTTACAATTAAAGTTGATTGAAAAAAAATGTTTTAATGGATTGAATACAGTGCAATATTATGACAGAATATTGGGAAAAAAATAGCTAACCAGGTATGGTGATCAAATTTTGTTAGCAAACCAGATAATTGACAGAAAGAATCATATTTCTTACTTTATTTACTTTATGCAAACAGTGGAAACAGTGGAAGTACAGCACAATCAAAGCAAGAGTATTTAGTGTCAGTGCCAGACCACTCAACTCTTATTCTACCTGCCATAGCCTCAAATGTCTGAATTGATTTATTAGAGCTCTGGAAAACATTAAATTATTGGATGAACATAGTGGAGGTCTAATAAAATGACCAATCAAAGTTCAGGAATGTTCTATCTGTTGGTCTCTAACCTTTTCAACAATAAGCAGTCACCTTAACTGTTAATTAGCTGGACAATCCGGCATACAATAAAAAAAGCTGCTACCTCAGATCCAAGCACACAAAAGCAAAATATAAATCTGCTGTCCTTTAAAACCTACCAAACCTCGAGCCAAACAAAACTCTTAGCAGTACATTTGTGCATTGTGGTAATATGTGTGCTGTGACCATTGATAACTTCTGTAATCTTAAGTTAATATCATTAAACAGAAGACTAACCTTTACATACTCAAACATAACAGGCAAATAAAAATTATGCCCAGATTAGTTAGATTTTAAAGAAGATTGTAAAGGTGAAGGTTTGGAGCCATGGCTTTGATTAGGAAGAATAATTTAATAATTGTATTTAACTGTAATGGATTATCTGAGAATTGGAGAGTATTATATTTGAAAATGAATAATTTGTTATATTTATTCCTGGTAGAAATGTGCAATACATGTTTGAACATTTTTGAATCAAACTAACACATTTCTTTTTTGCTATGGAACAGCCTTTAATATAAGAGGTGAGGAATAATATAGAATCATTTGTGGAAGACATCAGAAAAAGACGAAAAAGTAATTTGAGTCTTGTTTTATTTTCAATGTCTTCCAAACAAAACGAGAAATAGAATGAAGGACAACTGTTAGAGTCTTCTCACCTCACCTTCTCCCCTTCACAATAAGAGCATACACTCGGGTGTGAAATATATACATTGTATCCGCCACATTTTAGCCATTTTATTGGCGACGAACAATAAAATGGCGACGTACAGCAGCTCTACTCTGAGTTGCTCTCTGATGACTGTGCTTGTCACCTGCCTCCCCTGACCACACGTCACTGGGTGGTGTTGCCTGGCTGAGAGACTCTGGAAGCCCTCGTCGAACCTGAAGCTCCAATGGAGATCAACAAGCCGGCATCAGAATGACTTCACTGGAGATGTTGGAGGAAAACAGACGTTGAAGAAAAGCCAGAAGCCCATGGATGGTTGGATGAGCGTGTCAAGTTGTTTGCTGCAGCTAGGTCCTTTTCGAGGTTGGTGGTGTTGTTTGATGAGGTACGGAATATGATAGGAATCGGAAGAAACTTAAATCGTTGTATGAGCTGCTGACAGAGATTCCTTTCTCATGTAGAGAGTGTTGAAGGCGAGCGACGACCCAGGACTTGAAGCCTTGATGGAGAGGTGGAGCGCTGGGATATGGGTGTGTTGGTGTTGTTTGACTGAGTGACTCTGGAAGGCGGCAGTGCCCCTGATGAACAAGCTTGTTGTTTGACGCCTCTTGTCGGTCTACAGCGATGAGACTGGAATGTTGTTGGAGGTGAAGGATGAACCTCGGGCGGATGTTGAAATGAAGCCTAGGCGCAAATTCAAACTGGAAGACTCTCGCCACACCCGTACCAAATCAGCGCTTCCCTCTCCCTGGACCTATCAGCACTGGACCACGCCTTGTCATGGCCAATCATCGACCGAGCTCCAGTTGATAAGGACCTTCACCCATGGTTTCCGCCGCTTGCCAGCCGCGATCAACCCACCTCCACCCCATCTCCACCTTCTGCTCCCGGTTCTTCAGGCTCCCATCCTTCTTCGACCTCCACCACCAGTACAGGCCTCGGGGGAACTACATTCCCATGCAGCATCAGGAATGTTTATTGAGCTTATTGCAGTTCCAGCTCGACGTTCCCGGCCGGGGCCTGAACGCCAAAGAACTTTAACATTTACTTGTCAATAAACTTTATTTAATCGCCTTCTCTCTCTGAGTTTCTCCAGATTGAAATGACGCTAATGACGTGTGAGACGGAGCTCGAATAGTGCAGGCGTTTGCGACTTGGAGCTTGTCGAATTACTGGAAGAGGAGAATGTTCGGCAGCAGATGGAGTGTTATTTCATCATCTGAATCAGAAGGGTAGAGATGAATAGCCAAGTCACATTCCGTGGTGAGTTGAATCCAAAGATTTGCAATCGTAGCAAGAGTCACGGGTCTGACGATTGACAAAACGTAACAGAATGAGATGAGTGGGTGAGTAGACCATAAGCCTGGAAAATTAGAGGTGTGGTTTTGGCGTGGCCCAACTCCAGAATTTAAGTTAACACATTAACTCCATTTGAAGCAAAAAAAAACAAATACAACTTTGACAGAATACTGAAGGAATCCAATAGGACAATAAACATGTCTTGTGATAGTCAATTACTTGAATATTGTGAGTCTCTAGCTGTAGGTTTGTGGCTGCTTGGTCTACTCATTAGAAAATATTTGAGCTCAGGAAATAGTTGTACAACAGGTTCAACCTCAGCCTAACAAATCCAGTCCCAAAATAAACTGAGACAGAAAAGAAAAGAGCATTAATAGTTGGGAGAAAACTGGTATGTGATAATAACATGGTACTACTACACTGTAATAAAACCACCTGATTAAATATGCTATTGTTGTGAAAACTATTTCAAGTTTTTGCAGCTTATCGGAGTGATGAACCGCATTTTTATGTTTATATTTTCCTTGAGTTATTCTGACTGAAAGGCGCTTTGTTCAGCACAGTGGCTTTGTTGTTTTAGTTTGTTTGAAATGTATTATGTGAAAATTTGCTCCTTAGGAGACACAATCAAATATACTTTATTTACTTTCTCTGAATGAAGACATGAATGAAGGAGCTATCATTAAAAGAGGTTCTGTTTGTACCTAACCCAGTATGCACTGGTGCAGTGCCTTGTAATCTCCTATCCTGACTACTGCAAAGCTGGACTAACTGGTCTCCCAGCTTATGCTGTAGAACCTTTGCAAAAGGTCCAGAATGCAGCAGCAAATCTGGTCTTTAATCAGCTTAAGAAGAGCACACGTCCCCTCGCTGAGCTCCACTGAATACTGATTAAAGTTAGCCAGCAAAGTGCTTAATAACATGGCTTCCACCTACTTGAATGTTCTCTCAAAAGCTTGTGCCATGACTTGATCTCTCTGATCATCAAGGGTTTGTTGCCTGGCAGTGCCAACACCATGCTGTAGAAATCTCCAGGTGAATCCCAAGGCATTCCCAGACCAGCAGAGAGACAGAGTCCCTCCAACATGTCCTGTGTGTCTTCCGGGTGGGACCTGAACACCTGACCAGGGAGGCATCCAGGAGGCATCTTAAATGAGGCCTGAGTCACCTCAACCCCTTTTGATGTAGAGGAGCAGCAGCTCTACTCTGAGTTGCTCTTTGGTGACTGTGCTTCTCACCCTATCTATAAGGGAGAGACAGACACTCTGATGAGAAAAATCACTTCAGCTACTTCTATCCACGTTCTGTCATGACCATACATGAGGTAGGAATGTAGATTGACCGTTAAACTGAGAGTTTCCCCTTTTGACTGAGCTCTTTCTTCACCATAACAGACCAGTACAGATCGGTCACTGCAGATAGGTCAGCACCAATCTCCCGCTCCATTTTTCCCTCATTCGTGAACAAGACGCTGAGATACTTAAACTTTTCCACTTGAAGCATGACCTTTTCTCCTAGCCGGAGAAAGCACTCTAACCTTTTTGGTCTTGGATTTGGAGGCACTGTTGTAATATATTGATATATACTAAGTATTGATTCAGGTTCTAGTCAGGCTAGAACTAAAACTCCACTAATTCTGGAATTAGTGGAGTTACTGATGTAACTACTAGGGCATGTAAGGTGGTTATGATACATTTAGTTGTCATGATACACAACCAAGGTGGTAACATCCACGACTGTGTCTGTATGAAAAGTTCTTTCCAAATATATTACAAATGGTGTAAAAAAAAATTTACACCACTTCTTTGTTAAAATGCTTCTGTTTATTTGATATTGCGGTGTAGAGTCACAATACCTCTCTGAATGCTAAATTTACTGCAACTGGCTGTCATTTCACTTTGGCAACACTTAATTCTCTTTAACAAAGTATGCTGAGCAAGCAGACGGCTCACATTGCTGTTGGCAAACTGTTTAAAGCCACACCTGGACAACAGCTAGATTTACATTTCATTTCTAATTATACGACACATTTTTAGCTGTAGGATTAAGTTTCCAGTGGAAGATTAGCAAAGCAGGTTCATGGAAACTGGATTGGTGGACGGATCAGTTTGACGTCTGATTTCAGAATTAGATTGACGTTTGTTGCTGATACAGTGGATGGGATAAATCCATTGCTACTGATTTAACAGAGGTTTTCTTGCAGTACAGAGGCTGCCAGAAGAGTGCATCTTTTTCAAATGGTAAAAATTTAAAGCAGTGTCAAATTTCAGAGAGGGCTTTACATTTGCTGCAAGCAAAAGAAAGTGTTGTCTATAAATCAGCCAAGCACAAAAATAATTGCGGAAAACACACAACTCTTCATCAGCACCAGAAACAGCAGCAAGACTAAATCTGAGAATGGTAATCAGGGAGAAGCATGGAAATTAGAGTGTATTCACAACTGGTTGGTGCCATAATGAAATATGACAAATGATTTATGTCAGGCATTTGTTCTGCTACGAGAGGTAATTTGTTATAGTGAAAATGCAAAGACACTCCCCCTTTGTAATTGAATCACACAAAATAATGAGTATCCTGTTTGTTTGCTAGGACTGTTTGTCTTTGTTCTCTAATGTTTTGTTTTCTACTGAAAATGAATTATGCCATACATTACGCCAGCGCATTTGATTAAAACTCAGTGATAATTTAAGAAAATTGCAGCGAGACCTTTAAAGTTTTAACTCCGTCAGAAAACTTTCAACTTTGTTGTTGAGATTTTGCCACTCCCTGACTTTCTTAATTCATAATTTGACTGCTTTTTTCGCCCAAAAAAGTAAAGACTCCAGCAAAACTCCAACTCTGCAATTCATTAAAACCAGTGAAAGAATTAATGAAACATTTAAATTAATATTGCAAGTTATTGCAGTAGCTTACCGCAATAACATAAATAACTTGTGCGGAATATACTCTGTTAGTAATTTGACACTCAAAACATTAAAGCCAAAAACCTACAATATTTATCTCTGCCAGCTCCCAGTTTTAGTCCAAGAGGCAGTTTTAGTCCTGTCCATTTTTAATACTAGGCTTAAAACTTTCCTTCTTCATAAAGTTAAACTGACTTAAGTCTGAGCTATTTCTGTAGGCTTATGCTGTGTTCCATTTACTTCGAAAGTCAGGTTTTAGACCTTGATATGACATCACACCTGAGTTAACAGCGTTCCAGTTAACATAGTCGAAGTCAGGATTCTAATATGGCGATATCATTGTTCATAGTATCTCTTAGGAAAGCTGTATTTTCCATAAGAAAAGACCACTTTTAATAAGTTCAGTAAGAGTTGCAGGCGCCATCTGTAATGTTGATTTTAGACACACACTTCAAGCGTATCATGAAATATAAGCATGTTTTCTCCACAGTTGCCTACTGTTGATGCGAGGTGTGGACATAATGGATCTTGAAGTTGGAGTTGTAAAACTTCCCAGACTTTCAGGAAGAGGAATTTTCAGAGTTCCGACTACAAATGGAATACAGCAGATGACTGCTGGGGGAGCTAATGACCACTTTTTCCTCACTTTGCTGCATTTTTCTACTACTCTCCAGTTTTCCAATTGTTGCTGTTTGTTCAGCTTTTATCTTTATACTCTCTTTCAGGTTGTTCTATTCATAGAAGCTACTTCTGGTCTGATGGGGCAGATCAACTACTGGTACCAACAACTTCATGAACTTCAGTAGACAGCCTGTGATGACTGTGAAAGACATCACAGGAGATGTGATGTCTTCCACATCTCCTGTCTTACATCTATGCAATTGAAACCATCCAACTGCAATTTAAATGTTGCAAAAATCACCCAGTGATATGATTTATTTCTATGCTGTCCAATACAAATGCTACACACATAATGGGATGCTGGCTGAATGAGGTGCAAAATGGATAAAGTGGTGAATGAATAAAAAGAAATAAGAACAGGTATTAAAATGGGTATTAACAGGTAGTAACATTAGGACATTAGGGAAAATTAACTGTTGCACAAACTGAAACCTACTGGAGTCTGTTTCTTCTATTTAGCAACTTTAGTCACACATAAACATAAGTAGATCTACTGTATATTTGAACTGAAGAAATACTTCAAATGATCACGTACATGATGATATATAAAAATGGACACTTCATCACCAACTATTATCTTCATTAGACAAAAGTAAATTCTGAGGTCTAGACAACTGAGGATCATTTGGCAGCAGTATTTTTTGAGATGTAGAGCTGGGCCTTCTCCCGGATGGAGAACGTTTTTTCCAGGTTTCAGTAGAAGATTCTGAGTCTGGGTACAAGACACTAAACCACACGCCTTCTATCCCACAAGGCAGCATCCTGACGTCTCCGCATGCAGAAACATTGTTATTTTGCTTCCATGGTGTAGTCTTGGAACCATAG
>CAEGAE010067340.1:0-29389 GCA_903067095.1 Girardinus metallicus | reverse complement strand
TTCTATTCTATTCTATTCTATTCTATTCTATTCTATTCTATTCTATTCTATTCTATTCTATTCTATTCTATTCTATGTTTCTTCTTACTAAAAGTAATGTATTTTGTAGTTGCCCAGCGACAGACTGTAATCCGAGGCTCTATAGAGAGAAAAATTAGGGTAATGGCAGAGAGTATTCTTAAAGAGCTCATCGCCAGATTAGACTGGTGGAAACACAGAAAAAGCTGATCAGCAAACATTTGATTGCTGCAATCCCAATTAAGGTTTTTACACTGATTATAAATAAAAAATTTTCTTGGTTGAACAAAGATAATTTTAAATCTAAATCTGACAGGTTTGTGAATAACCTAGGGCTTATTTGTATTTGTTAAAGTTGTTTCACTGTCATATTGTTGTCTTGTTGTTTTACATTTTATTACAAAATGTGGAGATGCAGCTTTTTTTTAGAAATGATAATGTAATAATGTGATGCATTATGTAATAAACGACCACAAACTGTTTTATCCTGATAATTATTCTTCTAATAACGATCATGTTCTTGATCCTACATGTATTTAAATTGAAACTTTTGTCAATAAATGCTGAACTTTTGGTCCTTTAGTTGCTTTTACAGATTCAATAGCCAAAACCCTCCATATTAATCGACACGTCGTTCAAGACAAAAGGATTCAAAATGCGTTCAAGGATTTTATTATTACATAATGCAGTTTTAATGATGTTTTATTATACTTTAAAGCACAATTTTATTACACTATGACATATTGTGGCATTATTACATAAAGCAGGTCCGACTTCCTGCTTTAAGTTGAAATACTTAGCAAATTACTACTCAATTGCTTTTTTTATTTTGGAAAGAAAAAAATCTCAAATTACAAAATGACACAAAAATAATGTCTCGTTTTTGTACAAAACAAAAAGTCCCTTTTAGAAAACAAAGCAGCTGGCGGCTGAACGTCTGCCTGCCTCCTTACCGACGCCAGCTTGTCGAATCGGGCAAAGAGTTCATTGAGCGTCATGACCAGCTCCTGGGCTGTGCACTGCGACGCCAGGCTGGTGAAACCCTCAATATCTGCAAACAGAATACTGAAGCAGAGGAAAGACAAAGAGAAGCAGAGTTAAAAAAGCATTTTTAAAAAGCGACACAACAACTTTTAGCTTACAGTTGTAGTTTGTTATCTGCAGGGCCGCTGGCTTTGGCATGAGGTCTGACCTTAAAGTGGGCTCAAGGACTTCTGTGTGACTGTAGGGTGTGTGTGAGAGAGTGCGTGAGCGTGGACTGTGTGAGCTCAGGGCTGTAATTGAATGTGTGCCGAAGCTCTCCATCTTTGGGGATTATCTTATCTTGGCTGCGGGTGATTAAGTATTCCCTCTCTAGTGTTAATTAGCCTCCACTCTGCCAAACCACTCTACCCTCCTCTGACGCTGCGAGCGCGCCCGCACGTGTGTGTGTGAGTCTGTGCGCGTCAACAAGCGACAGCCTCGGCAAAAATTTGGAGACAATTTTTTTTTTTTGGAACAAGCAAACAAATCTTTACAGCGACTTTTATTTTTCACCGTGCCAGTCAGAAACTGTTCCTGCCAAGCTGGTGCAAACCCAGCTTGCCCACCTGACATTGTCGTGTTTCTGGATGTAGATCTTATGAAACATCATGTCTTCCTTCTTGGCATTGATGTCAGCCTTCATCTCCATGGCAACGTGCCTTGGCAACACTGAAAGCAACAGACGTTCCTGGAAAACACACACACATACACGCGCACGCACACACAAAGCAAAAATGCAGATTGTATCATTCGCAACATCACTGTCTGAACGCAGAATGTTAAGGCATGCTTCTGAATGTCTCCAGGTTAAAAAGTGATTTTAATCTACCACGAAGATCCGTTAGAAGTTAAAGAATTTTATTTGGCTCTTTGTATGTAAAAAAAATACAGCAATTTACAGAAAGAATCACACAATGTTAATGTATATAAAGTAAACTGGATTCAGATTCAGGATAAGATGTAAGAAGTTGCTATTTATCGTTGGCTTACACATTCAGGGTTTGTTTACCGTGACATGAAAATTTAGAACAAAAAGACATGCTTTGTTGCTCCATTTTTATTTTCTATGAACAAAATGAAATAAAAAACATTGCGAAGTTTTTACAAACTGTCACATTTGTTCATATTTGAACTTAAAAGAGAGCTTTATTTTTTAGTTGCTTATAGTTTTTTTTTTTTTTTCTTTCCCAGAGATTTGTATTTGGTTCAGAGTTTAAATTTTACTTAAAATATATAGTTATACTTTTTTGTGAATGTCACTTATATAAACTCTATTAGATTAAAAAATGGCTTCTTCTTAGAAAAATGTACATTTTCAAAAATGGATCTTTTGAACAGCTCCTAAAACTGAATGGCTTCTGAAGATTTGGTTCTCTTCAAACACTCTGTGTCCTGTTGTTAGTTGACAATCAATGCAGGGGATGGGTTTATTGTAAAGAAAAGTAAGAAAGACAGCCTTTGTTCAAGGAAACCTATTATGCAAAACTCACATTTTTCAAGTTTTTGTGCTTCTTTTTCCTTTTTCCTTTTGTGCTTCCTTTTGCGTCTAAAAGCATTCCAAGCACTTAAAAAATCACCCAGAAGCTTTTTGGCAGTAAGTTAATGCTTTTTGGTTTCTGAAAAATGGCCCATTTCAAAAACCTCCTGATTGTTAAGTCACATTCGACAGGTCCCGCGCCGTTACCTAGCAACCCAAGTAGAGTCCCAGCAGGTTTGATAAAGTGGTTTCACCGCTGTACGCTCTGTACAACGGATCCTGGAAACGACATGTTTTGTTGTTGACTTACCATCCGGAACCAATTTGCTACTTGCTCGTTGGTTGTGTAGGAGGCTCGACTTCTGCTTTTCAAAGATTTATGGTTATATAATTGTTCATCTGTATGCAGCCATTTTGTGAGTGTAAACGTTGAGGTAGGGGCGTGACCAGCAGCAGATTATTTGGATTGAAAGAGACAAGAAAATCTCATTATCTAAGAAAACATGTAATGAACATGTTCTGTATCGCCCATAGCTCTGTCCAAACCTGTTCAAGGCAGCATAATATGTCACCTTTAACACCTCCAGAGAGCTGATTGGCTTTGGAGACAATTCGTCTGAAACGTTGAGGGCTGTTTTTCTCATTTTTATGCATTTGACATCATTACAAAGCTGAGAATCTGTAAATATTGCCCACTGGGAGACTTGTTCCTCGTTGTCACATTTGCTATTTTGATCTAAATTTGAATCTTACTCAGTTCGAACTGATAATGTACTGAGAAAGACTGTGTCTCCATGGAGTCGTACCTGCTGCT
Source organism: Girardinus metallicus (assembly GCA_903067095.1). Lineage (NCBI taxonomy): Eukaryota > Metazoa > Chordata > Actinopteri > Cyprinodontiformes > Poeciliidae > Girardinus > Girardinus metallicus. Next base: position 26,057 of record CAEGAE010067340.1, on the reverse strand, counting down.
GGTTCTCCCTCTGCAGGTGGAGCCTGGCCTGGATGTAGCCTCTGGTCTCCTGAAACGCTTGTCTCTGGGAAACCTCAGCCGGGTAGTGGGTGCAGATGCCGATGATGTTGGTGCACAGGAAGATGAGGACATTGGCACTCACCTGGAGAGAGCAGAAAATTTATTTACAACGAGTTATTTATTATTTAGAGGAACATATAGTTTAAATATGTGTAATATTGCCTTTGAAACAAGCTTTAAATTAGCAGTGGATAGGATTTTACTGACTCTCATTTTTAAATTAGAACATGATCTCATGAGGTTTGATACACTCTGCTTTTGAGAGTTTATTATTAACCAGTTTCAAGTTATTTAATAGATGATAAATTTCCTGTATTTATTCAATCTTTCTCCCTAAAACTGTCCAACTGTTTTTGGATTTTTAGCAGAAGCTCTGCGGAACCAAACCATGCAAAGAGAAATGCTTTAAAGCTGTCTTCAGTCTGCGCAGGAAGTCAGCAGTCACATCCTGTAAGATCCGATTATGATTTGATCAAATGTAATCAGACACATCTGTCAGCCTGTGCAGCCTGCAATAACTGTTAAAATGGGTTAACTAATTATGGTGCCCTTTAGTTTGTCTGATCATCATGACATTTATCCTTCTTATTAACCAAATATATCACTTGAAAAAGTATTTACGCTTCTCCATTTGCTTCTCCTATTAAACATTAAATTACATCAAAGTTGATTGCAGTTCAGGACTAAAATTGCAAAAATTACACAACAGTAAAATTGGTGGGAGGCTGAGAAGATTAAAATACTTAGAAGAGGTGTCAAATATGTTTTTTTCTTCAGTGAGATGCCAAAGACAGTCATAAGTGCCAGTTCTCACACTCCTTGTATCAGCTTGAAAGCTAAATCTGACACTTCCTTGTTGCCAAAAACAATGTTTGCACTCACGTAAGGATGTTTTTTTATTGAAAAGTATGCACATTTACTGCAGATTGTTTTTGGTCTGATCGGCTTTCATCGAAAATAAATAAAAAAAACAGACAGCATTTGATTAGTTTGTTTCCCCATGTTATAATTCAGTTCTTTATTTAGTCAGGAAGGTTCCACTGAAATACAATCCCTGGAAGTCTGCATGCAAATGGTGTCTGAACCAGGTTATCCGAATTTATGTGCACACACATGCAAATGAGTAATGCAGAAGACTAATACAGTACAAATTCAGCCGTACAAAAATCTAAGTCTGCTTTCTCAATTGCATTTTTAACGTCTAAACCAGAAGACTTTGGCGAATTATCTGTGATGTAAACTAAACGGACGTTCACGGTGTTGATCGGACTCATAAAATACGGATTATTCCCTTCCAACTTCCAGTGTGTGTTTAGATTAGATCACATGTGTCAAACTCAAGGCCCGTGGGCCAAATCCAGCACACCAAAGCTTTTTATATGGCCCTCTACTCTAGACTAAACACTAATTTTGCTTAAATGTTATGTTTTCAATCAAATCAATGCACTTTTTATCTGTTTATTGCCAAATTGTATCAATCAGTCCCTCCAGTTTCTTGAGAATTATCGTGGAAATTCAACAAATCCTCACACTTTTTTGCACTATTGCATAATTGGGAGTCAAAAATTGTCAAAAACGTTCTTAATTGTACTGAACAGCTGCCTCAGCCTTAACTGATGTCAGTTTGTAGTCCATGATCTATGCAGTAAGTAATAAAAAGTTGCATTACCGTCATAAATAAACGCAAATATCGCAAATATTTTTGAGTGATTTGGTACCAAAAACACTTTGATTTTTGATGCCAAAAATCACAAGAAGTATCACAAAATCCCGGAGGGACTGAAAAGATGTTCAGCAATGTTATTTAATTTCATGATTTCATTGACAATTTAACAGTCTGTGAACAGAATTTTTTATTAACACATTCTGGCACAACCGGCCCTTTGAGAGCATTCATGATTTTGATTTGGCCCAAAACGAAGGCGAGTTTGACACGGCTGGACTAGATGTTCTCCTTAAACTCTTTTCTCATGTCTCTGCAGCATCTAACTACCTTTTTTCCAGGTTTCCCTTTAGTTAGCTCCACCCATCTTCTAATTAAGCTTCCCCGTCCCACCTGAAAAACAAAACTCCCACAGCATGATACACACTCCACCATGTATTTTTATGTTCAGACTGATACAGATTGTTAGTTTTAATCCTTTTATAGATGTTTTCACATAGAGCAAATATCTCCATTTTGTATTTTCTTATGTTTGCTTTATTCTGTGCCTTGATTATAGCCATTAAAATTACTTTTCTTCCTGCCACTCTTCCATAAAGACTACTCTTAACTTATTTCCTCTTAACAGATTTCATAATTTTTGAAGGCGACTAACGAGTTTTATTCAGGGGTTACGGCAGAGTTAATGAATCATTTTCCTTCTACTCTCCATAATTTACTGTTCAATTACATTTAATCCCAACAAATTACATTACAGTTTGACAGTTGTTTTGCAATAATAGCATACTACTATAACTGCAAAATCTTTCACATACAAAATATTTTAGTAATTTTTTTATTCAAACACAGAATGTGGACTACTATACTACATATCTCTCTGTACCTTTAAATTTTCTGTCAGATCACATGAGGGAATATTTACAACATCCTTTACTTGCATCTTTCTTTTGTTTCTGTCTAAGTATCTCAGTGAAACTGGGCCTGTTTCTGTTTATACTCATACGAAGCCTCCGTGTCGCGATCTGTTCAGAAGCGCCTGCATTTTTTTATGAGACAATGTGATAACCTTCAGCCTACAATAAAAACTTTCAGTCTGCATCGTGGGAATAGCTGCCGACCCCACATAGGGCCACTTCCTTTAAAAGAAGAGCTCTTGTTTCCACGCTGTACGTGACGCTCGTCACTGCGGAGGCCACATGTGGACACGCAGAGAGGCTGAGACTCCAGAAGAGGAATATGACCTGAATTCAACTCCAACAGGAGCAAAGACGAGGCTTACAGCCACCAGGTGCTCTTATGTTTCACACTCCTTTTGACTTTGTGCGTCTGCTTCTTCTAGCAGCTCCTGTAAGCTAAATGTGTCACAGTGCCATCTACTGGTTGAAAGGGGGAATACACAAAGGTAGAGACGCTTTATAGTGGAGACAACTGCAGCTGTAAAGGTAAGATACAACATGTAAACCTAGACAACACAATGATGTGCAGATAAAACAGCTGGCTGGTACTACAAAGACAGTTTACGTTCTTATATATTAGTTCACAAAGCTAAAACTTAAACTTTAAAGTTACTATTAACACTTTCTGTAAATGGCTTGAGGAGAACGTCATGGTCAGGCCTTTCTGTTTATTTTGTTATTTTTGCTGCAGAATGTTATTTAATAAACATAAAATCTACCCCCCCTTGTATGTCTCTGATGACATCACAAAAGGCATAGCTGATCAGGAACATTTCAAGTTCTTGTTTTGACCTGCGGCACAGCCTGTTCCATCAACATCCAGTCATCCAGACCAGAGGAATTAAGAAAGGCTGGGAAAAATACCACCATTCAGCAGTTCAAAACGCTGGATTTAACTCATTTTAGTTTCAACATATAATTTCAATAAATATCTACTAAAATAAATAAATAATTTCATCAACATTTATAAAGAGATGCTATTTTATTTCTATTTTTTAGCTTTAAAATACAGGAAAAAGTAAATACTTTTGCAAAAAGAGTTGCATACGTTCTCCTTTTGTACTGAATATTAATATTTATGGAAAATTATGTAAAAGAAATCACAAATGGTTAAAATAAATAGGCCTAGAAGATATTATTGATACTTTTAGGATCATTCTGTTGTGAAATTTCAGTGCAAAAACTATAAAACTGCAAGAACCTGCAATTATTACAAGATCCATCTTCAAAAACGTTAGTTGATTCTTTGACATTTTTAGTGTTATTAACGTTAACATTTTACAACATATTAAGAGTAATTAACAACAACAGTGGACGGTCCAAAGAACCACTTGTGGTTGCAAACCTGTGACTCCACATCAAATCCCAATAAAATGCATCAAGGTCTTTGGTTGTAATGTGACAAAATATGAAAAAATGTTTAAATTATGCAAACATTCTTGCAAGGCACTTTATAAATACAGCATTTGTGCAATGTCCTATTCATAAAATCTCATAGTGTTCAACTTCATAACTAAACTTTACATAAACATGAGAAAAGGTAACTCAACCAGCTCCCATCAAATAAAGAAGCCATTATTTGTTGTGGAATAAAACATGTTTCATCTATTCCTGAGCATTTTTAACACAACCGATTAGATCATATTACTCTTTTTCATTTTAAAGGAATGTTTCGCATGACTAGATATGGATTGTAAAGTTATATTTGCTTCAGGTTATTGAATTCACTTTGGAAATCTTTAAGCTGTGAATATTCTGCTGTTCTGTTTTATTCTCTTCCACAGACATTAAGAACAAAGGTAAAAGCAAAAGAGATAAAGATATCGAATCAATTAACAACTGCTTAAAGGAGCCTGGATGTAAACAGTACGGGTTTATTGCGCTGAGGTTCCTAGAAACTTCTGAGAATAGTGTCAATGTGGAACAGAAACAAAAATAGAAAGAGATGGGTAATGCATTAACAAGTTTACAAAGAAAGTAAACAAAAAGTGGATTATAAAAAAGGAACTGCAGCAAGTCAGATAAAACTGAAGAACGACAGCTGTTGGAGGTAGGAAAAGGAAATAAAAGGTACCAAGAGAAGCGGGTAGAGGAAGGAAAAACACAATGTAAGGATGACAGGGGTAGGAAGATTGTGAGTGAGACGGGCGAGGGGAGCGGGGCAGATATGGGCCACAGCGACATTAGGCAGATGGCTCAGAGCGCTCAGCACTGTTTACTTTACTCTTACTGTTCAAGCAAAACCAGCCGCAGGGCTAAAGTGAAACCTGCAGCACCGCGCCTGCTTCCAGGTGGACCTGGGTACGCGTGGACAGTCGCCCTTTCTGCCTCTGTGTGCAGAAAGGATTTTTCATTATTTCCATATGCAAATTTCTGCAGCGACAGTAAGCATACATCAGCATAGATTCCCACGACTTTGGAGTCACACCCTACGCACCAGCCTCAAAGTAATTGCTTGCTTTTCTTAAGAGGGCATGGGCGAGTGGGTTTACAGAGCACACAGTCATGTCCTGTGTTTATGCAGCAGCACTCCACCTCTTCAGCAGCGTTTACCTGCTACCTGTACAGAGCACACCTGCTCACTTCAACAACACACTCATTAATCTTGACTCCTGTCCACCATTAAAATCCCTCCTCTGTGCTTTATGTTATCTACATCAAGATCACTTTGTGAGCATGAGAACAAATCGTGTATCAATTTTTTTTTATTTTTTTTTTCCTATAATAAAAGCAGTTGTCGTTTCGCCCAGGTTTGACCCGGGAGGAAGCGGCCAACCGGCTGGTCTGTGAAGAGGCCCTAATCCCTGGATATCAAAATGGCCTTATGTAAGAGATGCTGTGGACTCCACAGGATGGGAGAAGCAGCAGTAATACTGGCTACTCTGCAGCGTAGATTAAAGTGCATTTTGTCACAAAAAGCCTCTGCCAGCTTAGCGAGGATATGCCGGCTTAATCAATAAGTGATCTACATGGGCGTATGGATGCATTGCAGAATCAATAATCAGCTCTTTTCATAACCAGAACTGTAAAGATGTTACACTGCACAACCAAACCAACAAACACAGCGTGTGTGCGTGCGCGTGTGTGTGTGTGTTTGTGGTGGGCTCTTATTTCTCATGTGTTTCTTTCCCGTCACTTTTTTTGGAATAATCTGAATATATTTATTTCTCCTAAACATTTAAAGCTGTTTTATTTTGCTTTTTTTCCTAAAATATGCTTATTGTTTATGATTATACACCTCATGTCTCACTTTTTCCAGGACTTTTTCTTGGATTGTTTATAATCCCAATTTACATTAATAAAAGTTTTTTTTTTAACTCTCGTACCTGACAAATAGCATTTGAGTGTTTTTACCACAAGTTTTGGCTTCTTAAATCATCTTTCATGGAACAGCTATGCAAACGTAGCATATTTTCCAGATTATAAGTCACAATTTTTATATAATTTGGCTGATCCGGTAACTTCTATAAATTTTTTTCCTCTTTATGATCCTTTTTTTTTTTAACTGACACGACTTATAGTGAGGAAAACACATTATTTTCTTCCTTTTTGTGTTTGGTCACATGTATTTCAGATCACCCAGGAGGTTTTACTATCAGACAAAAGCAACATGAGTAAATATAAAAAACCGTTTTTAAATTCTACCATTTATTCACAGAAAAAAAGTTATTCAAACAAACCTAATCCTTTGTGATCAAGTGATATCTTTTATGGGTATTTGAGCAGCTTGTTTAAGATCTTTCACATTCTATTTTGAACTTTGACTAGGCCACTCTAACAAGGCGGTGAACCCGGTAGTGCGCTTTGGATCATTGTCCTCCTGTAATTGATAAAGCTGGCAATCCAGAAACGGATTGCCAGCTTTATCAATTTTGGCAATTACGGACAAAAATAAAGCTTTTGAGTCTAATTTCCCACAGTATTATTAAAATGATCACTGTAGTTTTGACTTTGATCGATGATAAACTGATACATGTCTGAATGAAGCTATAAATTTTAACTCCGGCTTTATAGCAAGACATAACAAGAGTCACTCTGGAGACCAGTACCCTTGTGAATTCAAATAATAGCTCCTACTTTTACAGTTGCTTTTCACAGTTTAACATCCAACAAGATGAAAATACAACTCAGTCTAGGAGTTCGAAAAAATACTTACTTCATTTGTGAATGATACATGTTTTCTGTTCTTTTCAGTAACTTGAAACTTTCATTGCCTTCTACTCCTAAATCTGTGCTGGTGAAGCTAAAACATCAGAGCTGTGCAAGCAGGTGAAAATGACAGAGAGCTAATGGAATATTCCAGTAATATATTTATAATTTTTCTCCCCCATTTGTGATTAATCTAACACAGCGCTCATGTATTTCATCAGCCAGTTCACAATCCTGACAGTGAGTCTATAAACATGGACTTTTAAGGCCATCGGCCCCTTTTCAGACCAGGGGAGTGAGTGGGAGAGCTGGGACAAATTAAATGTTCAGCTCTTTCTAAGGAGACAAAGAACCCTAATGTGCTGCATCAGAATCCCATTATTTACTGCAGCCATAATCAATATTTTCACATCACGAATGGGTCACAGTCACGGAAGGAATGACAAACCCACCGCTATTTTCCATGACTGATGCTACCATCACAACTATTGAGTGGTTTCTGCCTTAGTGTTTCTGTTTTCTGAGTTTTGCTTTTATGTTGCAGCGTTTAAGAAACATACACGGTTATGTTAGATTTCCAATCCGATACTAATGCCAGGTATTTCCCTGAAATCCCAATAACTTTAAAGTACTTTAAAGTCTGCTGCCTGAAAGCAGGATGTGGATGATTGTTGGTAACCTTGACCCAGTTTCATCTCAATTTTCATCTAAAATGATGCAATCTCAAACCAATAACCGCTTAACCATGTGTTAACAATGTGCAGCAGAAGGTCACATGTCCCCTCCTTTCATCCCGCCGCCTCTCAATCAAATGCAGCCCAACAGGTGTCAGAAGGAGAAAAAGAGGTCAAAAAACTGTTACCTTAGTTCAGGAAACTGTGCGGGGATTTTCAAACTGTTCCTTAGTTTAGTTACTTATTCTGCCTGAGGAAAGAAAACACAGCAATGGCTGTCAACGCTGCAAAAACACAAAATCTTACCAAGCATTTTAGGTCTATTGCCAGTGAAAACATCGTAACACACTTGAAATAAAACAAAACTAGTTTACGAATAACTTTTGAGCAAGATTGTTTTAAGTAAACAGTGCCTTAATATTGATTTAAAAAGTGGCAGATTATTTCATTTATAACTTGGGAAATGTTACAAATTAAATAATCTGCCAGTGGAACTAGCACTAGTTTTTAAAATCAATGTCAATGATTTATTTGCTTAAAAAGTTCCTATAACTTGGTGAAAAGCTACTTCACAAAAGTTAGTTGTGTTTTACTTCAGGTGCACCAAGATATTTGCACAACCAGACCTAAAATACTTGGTAAGATTGTTTGCTTTTGCAGTGAAACGTTTCCATTTCTTGTGCTTTATCAGAAAAAATGTAATTAAAGAAAAGATGGAGAAAAAGAAGGATGGTCTGCTGAAGTATGATGTTTTTTCACTAAACCCATAATCCAAAATGGCTGCCATGACTATAATAGCTGAGTTATTAAACTGTTTCTTTGCACTTCTAGTTCGTACCATCACAGAAACGACATCTTTTTTTGTGGATATTTTCCTTCAGTATTTGACATTAAAACAACTGGAAAACCCTTCAGGTTTTCTCGCTTATTGTTATCGCCTTAACCAAGTTCTGATTGAGAAAACTTTGTAAAATGAAGATAAAAAAAATCTCTAAATCAACACAAGCAAGATATTTCCTAACCTTACAAATATAATGAAATTAAATGTCTGCTTCATAATGTCTGTTTTAGCTTTATTTTTCCTTCATCTGATTGATTTTTTTACCCTGCACAGCCCAAAATACGGAAAATCCTTAAGTGCTGCCTTAGAAGACTGCAATGAAATTGTTTTATTTGAACCTTCACATTGCCCAGGAATGATGGATAAACAATATCTTTAAGGCCTAATTTAGTACATTCACAGGGTGCATGTTTGCTAATAAATAAACCTAAAACAGGAAGAAGGAAGAAACTTAAAGTACTGCTCTAAATTTTAAACAAATATTAGCCTTAAATTATTCAGTAAATCCTCAATAAAAAACCACATTTGGACTCCAGGAAACATCAGAGGCATCTTAGGCATGACAGACATCGACACGACGATGACTCTAATACGCTGATGCTACTAAAGCTCTGGCTTCGTTTGTTTGCCAGAGCTTCTTTCTCTGCCTTGTGAAAGGTTCTGCTTGGTGTTGGCCTCAAACTAACACCCACGGAGGCTGTGAATTATCAGAGATGCCAGTCAGGCTTTCACTTAGCAACTCTCACCCACATTCCTCAGTCTCCCTCCAAAGAGCCAGAATCCCCTCCTCAGGTTCAGCGAGGATGCAGAGAGAGGAGCGACCAGCTGAACGAGGGAGGTGGAGAAATGGAGGCAATTAAAACCAAAACAGTCAGATTGGTTTGTTTTGTTTTGACTTCCCAGATGCCTTTTCTGTTTCATCAACATAAGATGCTAAATGAACAAATCCCTTTATTTTCCTGTTTCTTCTCTTTGAAAGTATACATTTATTGGACAATTCTGAACCATTTTGCTTGTTAATATGTGTTTACTGAATCGATCCATTCAGTAGATCATCACCAACCTGCAACAGGCGCAGCTAACGCTTGCAACAAACACAGTGAGGGTTAAATCAGTTTACTTGCTTCGTTCTGAAGAGCGATTTTTATACCGAACACATAAAAACACGCTTATTCATGTTATTTTGAATAATAAAATGATTTTAACAGCTACAGTTCAAAGTTCATCCAGTTTATATAAACTCACTGAGATTATTGAAAATGCAGCAACTTGTCTGTCAAAAACTAAAAAGCATTTTCGTCATGGAGACTTTAGTATTTTTCATGTTCAGCTTTGTCAGTGGTTTGTATTGTTCTGTTTAGACTGGAAGCGCTTTATAAAAGTATTACTATTATTATTTCAAAATGGATTATAACTACACTGAAAAACATGTGAGAATTTGAGAAGAGTCAATTCACACACATCTTTTAAGACTCACTCCTGTATGTTAGCATTTATACAATAGTAACCTTTATTAAACCAGGTTTGAGATAAAAAATATCTTTTACAAGACAGATCTTCTCTTCAGAGTTCATGTAATTATTTCTATACTCTTTCATTGTGTTAATTTTTTCCCTATGAGCTCACTGTCACTTTCAGCCTTTCTCACAGGGAATATGTGTGTGTTTGGTGCCAGGCAGTTGCTGGGTTTGTGTACTCAGACTGAGCGTCATGTCTACACACAGCTTGCACTGCCCTTATCTAAAATGACCAGAACCCAGAGCACAGATAAAGAGCCAAACCGTTCCTTCTTTTCCTGCTCCTCTAACTCTGCCGGGCGGTTTTCGCACCGTCCGTCTGGAGCGGAGCGTCAGCTGACCCCGATGCCGCACAGGCAGACGTTTGTGTTTCACGGTGCATAAAGCACCATCAAAGTAGCAGAAAAGAAGAAATATTTTGGAGACGAACCACCTGTGGAGCAAATCTGTCATGAACCGCAGAGGAAGGTTTCTCAGGAAACTAGTTTCCAGGATGTTTCCAAGACAGAATAAATTTCAGTGACAGGAGCTATTCTTAGTCTTTGTCTTGTTCTTAGTCTACAGGTTCTGTCAACGTTGTGACGGACATGAAGAAGTGTCATTTAATCAGAGAAAAGACCGTTCTGGTTGATTTTACCTGTTATTCCTACGACACATTTTAACTACAGTCATACTGTAAAAGTGCTGGTCCTGCTGTTTCTTTTAAAAACAAACAACATAGTGTGTCAGTGTTTGATTGTACAAAACAAAAGCTTCAACATCCAGGCCTCAGCAGACATGATGAATCAGAAAGCGAGAGTCTCTTGTCGGTCAAAACACACTGCAGTTGAACATTAAAAAAAAACAGTCACTCATACAAGACATTTATATTATAGTTGTGCAGCAATATGTTCTAATTCATTGTATGGTGGTGGTATCCAACTCCAGACACCAGTAGATGTTAATCTACAAGTTTTGGATAATTTCCTAATTCACCAAGATTGATTTGTGTTAAAATATTAAAATATTCATATTGGATGAATATCATTTAATGAAACACTTCCACACATCTTTCCAGGATCACATTCCTCAACATGAAACTTAAATAACTTGTTTTGTCAATAAATGTTGAAGTGGGGTGATTTTGGGGGGCGCTACTGTCCAGCTGTTTATCAGTAGAAATGGAAGAAGAAGTCTTTTTTATTATTATGAAGATGCTGTACGACTTTATGGGAGTAAACGATGAACAACCACACCAGTATGAACCCGAAGAGACAGCTGGATGTTTAAAATCAAAGTGAAAACTCTTCATATTTGGACAGTCATGGCCAACAAGCCGAGGAGCCTATCAGCCAGGTCAGCTCAGAAAAATGCTGAAAACACACTTGTGTTTCTCTTTTTTTCAACAGTAAGTGATGAAATGATTTTCTTTCTCCTGATGTTAGCTTAAAAACACTTAACACAACGCTCAGGAAAAACTCGGCAGATGTTACAGTTGGACAGCGGGGGGCTTTTCCCATCAGACCGTCAGTTCCCAAAACCACACACAGAAAAACCCTCATTAAATCAAACATAAGGTCAGTGCGACCCTGCTGGACCGCGCACAGGGCCCTGTCTCTTCAGACCGCAGGAGGATGAAACAACACTTAACACTCTTCTGCAGAAGCTGATGAAATGCACTGGAGGAATTTAAGCATCTAAATCAGAAGGGCAGGAAAATGATAAAACTGTCAGAACTGTGGCCCCAAAGGACATGATTTGGAATAGAGACATCTTCAGGTCAGTTTTTCCAAGTCCAAGTGAAAATTTAGATTTTTCAGGAGAAATTTCTAGTTAAGTCTCAAGTTTCTGAAGGCGGATATTAACATTCTGTCATCTGAGGTATACAGCCTACCAAATCTATGACATATGAATTAACATTATTTTCCTTAAATTTACTTTACTGATTGATTCATAATTTGAATACTATAAATTGTAAAACATAATATTCACCAACTAAACTTTTTAAGGCAAATAATTCAAAACTTCTGAAAAAAACACACAAACAGGAAGTGGTTTTTGTTTGAAGGTTTGTGGAGTCAGTAGTTTAACATCCAGAGAACAAGATGTTCAAGTTAAGTTAACTTTGTTTCTTTCTGAAATGACCAGAAGTCTTTTCAAGCAGAGTTCACTTTGAGAGAGTTGAGATAAGCCATTAATAGCTCACAAAGTTCACAAACGTCCCTGGTTAACAAATCAAACGCACCTCTGTCAGAGCTCTAGTCTCTGGCTTACGTTGTGTAAATGTTGCTTGATGGCAGCGATAAATTTAAAACCATATTTAGAGGCTTGCGGTAACTTTTTTAATGGCAAATACTTTCCAGAGACATTACAGAGAGCACATACATACCATGCATAACATTATCATGACATTTGTATGGTGAGTCAGAGGGGACAATATTGATCATTTGCTCAAACAATCTGGAGTAACTGCCATACTTTTACCCTTATACACACGAAATTGAAAGTGTTACAACAAATTTAGCCGGAGTTACAGACCACCATAGGGCTTCTGAAGAAAATCAGGCCCGATGAAGGATATGAGTTCTTAATTAGTTTCTTCAGGAACAAAAATTTAGTCTCCCACAGTCAAAGATCTGTCACATCATTACATCAGTGAAAACATCTCTTCCAGTAAAATGTTGTTCCTCCCTAAGTTTAATTTAATTTCCTGTGGAGGATCACTGATCAGGATGACAACATCACAGTATTTGATCCTTAATCCCTGCGAGTAAGTACGTTAACATCACCAGATTAATTCATTAATCTTGATTTAAACAACAGTCGATAGTTGTGAACACACCTTAGAAACCTGGCTGGTTGTTCTCATTATTTTAAGCAGATGTGTTAAAAAGTCAAAAATGAAATTACAGAGATGAAAGTAGGTATTGCAAGCACAGATCTGTTTAGAGCATTAATCTTTATTAACAATATAATGAGCAATATTAAACCAAACAACTGAGACCAATAAACCTTTTTATGTTGACCTGATTTTTTATTAAAGTTGGAGCTTTGTGATTTTGCTGATGCTAATCTAAATTATTGGGAGTGAAAGAGACAGAAAATATTTAACATTTTTACTGATTATTGGTGACTTTAGCTAGCCTCCATAAAAGACTGGAGGCTAGCTAATTAACACCAATTTTATAGATTGGTGTTAATTCAGGAAAAAAAAAAAAACACCAACAAAGAATAAAGAATAAGATTCAAAAAATGTAAACAAGAAAAATCACAAGATTGTTTTAATAAATCAGTTAAACAAATAAAAATCCAAGCTCTTTCACTTGATTGTGAAGGACACTTCTTAAACATAAACAATAAAAATTATTCTCATTATTCTCAATATTATTGAGCAACAGGTTAAGCTTTTGGAAACTTTTGTCTAAGAAAACGGTCTAAACTAAACTAAGTGGGTTTTATGGGGAATCTTAGTTTGACACCAGCTGTACTTGTTCCAGTAAATGATAAACAAATTCAGTCATTATTGTAGTTTACTTTTGAATCTATAAGTAGCTATAATGTACAAGCAATTTATAGGGACAATTGTGATTATTTTGTGTATTTAATTAAGAAATATAGGGTAAAATAAAGAAAGTGACTGGGATACATCTTCAAAGATTCATTCCTGCTTTTAAAATTTTTAATCACTTATATTGTTAGAAAAACATGTTTTCAAACACGCGATAGACTCAATAAATCATCCTTGAGGAGTGAAAATGTTCCTATCAGAATATACAAACATTACAACACAGGTTCTGTCTCAATACCCCTGCTTGGTGATTTTTTTATTTTTATTTTTGGCAGTAGAGGTTTACCAACTTGCAGATTTCTGAGGCATCCTAGTGAAACACGAGACCCTAGACACATTACATAATTGATGCTCAGCTGAGTCGCGATCAATCCCCTTGTAATGTAAAGACAGTTAAACCTGATACTGCTAAAGGTCATCGTTCTTAGTCAGGTTTTTAGAAGCATGGATTGGGGACAAGCTGGGGGTCCTAACACTGAAAAGCTACACGCCACACTTTTCTTTCTGCAAGTGGGCGGGTGTGACTTCTGTGGTGAAAGTGTGACTATTGAGGCTTTCTGGTGCTGGCATTGCCAAAATGTGTGTTTTTTTATTGTTATTATGCAAATCAGACATAAATTTGCATATAACTAGAGACCTTCTTGAAGTCTTTTCTTTTTCTCTGAGACACATGGAGCTCCCACAATGCTTCCCAGTTTCACATATGGTGAACAGACAACACATTTAGGGACAGCCAGGACAGCAAAAACCCTCCCCAAATACTGTCAGATGAATGTAAAGGAGCTGGAAAGAAACAAAACTAACTACAAAAAACTAACATTTACTTCTAAATATTAAGTGAATGCTGTATATTAAAAATACATCTCTGGAAAAAGTTTATGCAAAATAGTTTAAGGCAAGTTTAACCTGGTTTGAATTTTAAATCTAATGTTAGCTCTGAAAAGCTAGCATTAGCTAATATGCTAGTAGAAACTAACTATTGATGGAAACATTTGGAGATTATTTGAAGTTAGCGAGCATCATATTCTATCCTTAAAGCAAAATGCTATTGGCTATGATGATAAAATTAATATTAGCTATCAATAGCAAATAAATGCTAATATTTCTGGTTTTCTGCTAGCATTAGCAAACATGAGAGGTATTATATGAATGAGCATGATAGCCTTTTTTTCAGTGCTTGGTGTTTCTAGTTGCAAAGTAAAAAACAAGCTTTTGATTACATTCATTCATTCATTCATTTGTGTGGGTAAAAATAATTAGAAAAGTTGTAAACAGAATTAATAACATAACTAATATTTGAAGAGTTCAGCTCCTTTTTTTCCAAGTAATGGTTTAGAGGGGCTTAACTTCTTCTATCTTCCACAGTTCTCCACAGTTCTTGACTTTTGACCAACCTGAAGCTAATTTTTGGCTGAGTCTTTAGTATTTTTGGCTTCCATTTTTGGGCAAATGAAATTATATTCACAGATTTTTGCTGATGTTGCTATTTCATGTCATTTTAGTTTCTTTCTTCAATTTTATTCCCTAACTAAGAGAAAGCATAGGTGTAGTACACACAGATGTAGAGGTTATAAAAATAAAATGTAATTTTGAGTTATGTATTTTCTTCCCTCATACAATTTCTTGTATGAATCATGCTAATATTTTCAGAAAGAAATCCACCATAACCATGTAAATAAATACCACATGTACATATAATGTTTAATAAATGATTAATTTGCACAACCAGCATTAATCTACTACATTTATTTTTAAAATAGAGATGTAATTTCAACTGTACGGCATCATTCACAGATATTATTTGTGACAAGAAAAAAACCTAGCTCTACTAACAGGCCTACAGCGTTGAAATAAGCATTTATTCCTGAAGATTTGTGTTACTTTGAGTCCCAAAGCACATGTTTCCACAGCAGCAAGAACACAAAGCTGCCCTGTCACAGCAAGCCGACCACAGATAAGCTCCTCTGAAACAGACAACTGACAAACATCATCCTGCGAAACCCCCCCACCTCCTTTCATGTGACCTCTTCCCCGTCATCGCCATGTTTAATTATGGACTGGCTCATTTGGACCGCGGGGAGGGAGGAACACGGAGCAGAAATCCATCCAAACAACCAAACAGCGCCACATCTCCACAGCTCGCTCCAACACCTGCCCTGAAGCTTCGGCTTCCTCAGAGGGAAAATTAAACGCAACAAATCAATTTTGACCTGATTTTTGCAATTTTCCTCTCTCCTCTTTTTTTCCCCCTCCTTTTTAAATTTTACTTCAGTCAACAGGGAACAAACTGGGTCTCGGCTGCTTGAGTCGTAGCTGTTTCCATGGCAGCCACTGGACCAACTCGACACGAGCGCTGACGGAGACACTTAGCAATGCTGTTTATTCCCTGTCAGTCTCAGAAGTGATGCTAAACTAACAACTGCTTCCCCAGAGCAGATTGGCTGACTGCTGATGGTGGCATGTGTGTCTGTTTGCATACAATAATGTCCCTTTGTAATAATAAAACGCTTACACAACGACAAAGTATGTTAAATGTGTTTATGCTGTGATGTAAATCTCGATTCCCTTCTTTTTATGTGGCCTGTATTTTTCTGTGTTTGAGGTTTAAGGAATCCCATCCGTCTGCACCCAATCCCAGCCGTGAGCGAAGCACGCAAGTGACAGGTATCCTCGTTAAAATGCCGCGGCCAAGTTAAACACACAAATTATTTATCAAGGAGGTTGTGGAAGGAGCGCGTGGGGAGAATATCAGATTCGTGTCTCGACCCACCACCTCGCCTGCCTCTTCCTTCCTCCGTTGTACGGCCGTGTTCTACAGCGGCGGCTTTGCACAGGTGATCATCACAGGCTGACACTTCCTCCGCTGAGCTCCGAGTCTATCGCCTAGATGCAGAAAGCACACAAGGCTACTCCTGCACCGGAGGCTGCTGTGAAGCTTGGAACAGCTGCTCCTGAGGGTTCGCTGGGGGATTTGCTGTCACAAAAATGCACAAGTTCTTGGCAAAATTTACTGGAATTTTTAATTTCTGGTTCGGTTTGTGTTGCATACACCAGCTGCTTTTTCACATTTTTTTGGGAAATTACAACTACAAAACTGCAGTGGAATTTATGTGATTTTGAAGGCAAATGACTACATATAAAGATCTGGGAAGGGCTATATGCAATTGTTTTTGATCTTCTTTACTCTGATGCCCCTAAATAAAGAGCAACCAGTTGCCTTTATTGACCTGATGAGTGAATAGAATCCACCTGTGTGTTAGTATTATTAAACAAACCAAACAGCAATGTGAACACCAAGGAATCCACCAGACGGGTGAAGTTTAAAAACAATACCCCAAGCTTTTAATATCCGACAAGCAGCTGTGTGCAGTAACTCTGGAGGAGCTGCAGAAATCCATAACTCAGGTGTAGGAATAAATTGATTTTTGGTTTTTGAAGATTTAATTTTTGGAAAAATCTGGATATTTTTTTCCCATTCAACTTTTTGTAATGCATTGGTGTAGAGGTAAGCTAATTATTTTGTTATTATTTTGCACATGTTCTCTCTTCCCCTGGTTCCTTGTTTTCTTTGTTTTTAACAACCAATTTGAAATAAATAAATAAAATAAATACGAATTTGGGTTTACATAGTTTGAAGTGATGTCGCCATCTTGTTTTACAGCCTCTACTTATTTCAGGTCAACTCTAAGAAGAAATATATAAAGGTCAGGCTATGACTTTTTTTTAATGACATAAAGTCATAACATTACAAAAGTACAGTCGTAATATTAGGATAATGAAGTAGTAATTATGGGAGAACTTCAACACCAAACACTACAGAATATTAATAATCCAAACATTTTTGTCATTAAAATAACTTTTTTTTTTCATATTTATAAGACATTCTTGTGGTAAAATTGCATCTTCATTCTGCTAATATTATGACTAATCAAAACTTTTGTAGCCTGGCCCTATTAAGCCATCATACAACTCACAGAAGGGATGATTGAGAGGTTTTGGAAATGTTTAAGAGAGAAAAAAATAACTTACAATTGGAAATCAAATACCATATGAATAAATGGGAGATTTTTACACTATTTCTCGCAGCCCTACTCAGGTGGGAGAATCAGTCGATAAAATCACCATTAGTGGTGCAATCTACAAATATTGTCTTTATGGAAGAAGGCAAGAAGAAAACCAGTGTTTACGTCTTGCTATTACGTATTATAGGAGAGTGTGGCTGAACACATCTGGAAGGCACCATACTTATAATATTACAAATGAATGAACCTACTTGAAATAAGAGTTAAACTTTAATGATTTTTAGGGTTTTTTTGTGGCCAGAGCTCAAAGATTCATTAGGTAATCCTTCATTAACAAACATACACAAAAAAACAGCGTAAGATAACAAAAACGCTGGACTAGCTGTGAAAACCCAGGCCTGTGTGTATCCAGAGAAAAGCGCTGGACGGAGCATCGGCCTGCCTGTTGCTCTGACGCAAGCTCTGATAAGACCGTTCCCTGTGACGCAACGCTTCGCAGAGATGCCGAGGGCCTGGTATTTTTAGGAACCAGTCTTTGACCTCTAGCTGCAGTCGTGTCAACAGCGCTCACAAAGCAAGGCTAACCATTGTCAGAGGCCACAAAGCAAATAACTCCAGGGTGAAAAATGTGACAAAATCCGAAGAAGTCATTGACAAGCTTATCTGCAGAGACCAGTTTGCAACTTTTGAGTGCCTGAAATGTGCCTGCTGCAGTTGTCTGATCGAACGCCGGGGAGAAGAACATGCAGTACATGTCAGCTTGCACGCACGAATGGACACCCACACGTGAAGGCAGGACCGCTGTTTTGTGATGTAACTTTCCAGAGAATAACAAACAGCAGCAGTTCTGACAAACATTTGACAGCGACAAAAAGGGAAGGCGTTGACCATAACAAAGAACGTGGGGTGCTCGTGCGTTTGAAATGATGGGTGGAACGACTTTATGCATTAATGTCCAAACTGTGCCGCTATGGCTAATTGATTTCAGCTGAAGATCAGGAAAACAAAAGACTTATAGACGAGAGAAGCTTGCATGCAACAGGACATCTCCATCAGAAAAAGTTTCTATGGATAATTCCTGCACTTCCGGGTGCTGCTGGTGGCTTTGTGTTGAATTGTATTGTGCAAGCATGAAGAAAAGCACACAATAAGATCCTGGAACGGCCACCCAGCTGTAAAAACACACATGCAGTACAGGCAAGGAGACAATCATTCACCCTGAATGGCTTATTATTGACTTGTTGGGACAAAATACCATTAATTTCAAAAGTGGACCATGAAGTAGTCCACATTTACAAACCAGAGACCCTCAAGATTGAGCGCAAGAGTCGCCACAGGTCCGACGTGACAGATTCAGCTGGCAACAACAGCGAAAGAAAGAAAACACAGGCAATCCCTATCAGAATAAACACACTAATGCTCATTTTCATGCATGAATGCACTGTAATCAGGTTCAACATTTTCGTAACAAGATTTGTCTGATTGCATTAGGCAATAGTCTGCACAAAGAATTGGTTTAACGACTGAACTACAGCCCTTTTTTGTACCTGTCAGATGAAGTTTGTCCTTTAAATGATGTTAAACTCTAGAATATTGGCAAGTTTTGATCCCTTTGTTGAGGGTCATTTTTCTCCGGTTAACAGCATGCGAGGAATATGCTGGTCTCAAAAGCAGAAAATGTTCTCATTTTGTGAGAACAGGTTGTCTTTAATTTGACTGACAACTGATAATCTGAAAGTATTTGTCTTGAAAACCAAGACACAAAAGAAAAATCACAAAGAATTCATATTAAGAAGTCCAAAATCAAACATAAAAACACAAGAAAATAACAGTATCCACTATAATGCTTACTTTGTAAACAATCAAGAGTAAAGGAAGCATGTTTGCAAAGGACACAAGACTTTTTAGTGACCAGAAAAAGGCAGAGCTTTCATGTCACTGTCAAGGCTTTTTAAACAAGCTCGGAGAGTGTTTTGAATTTTTGTGGTCTTGTTCAGATGTGGCATTAATCTGGCTGATTCAGATTCAAATAGACAGCTTTAAGAACGACGGTTTCCAATAGACAGAATAAAATCCGACCTGAACGATCAGATCCGTTTACTGGTGTCACAGCAGTAACACACAACCTGATCTGCTGTAAAGCTAAGTTTCAGAAACAGACATTTAACTAATGCTAATGCTAGCTCCTTCTATAACCCACTGAATTAATATTATCCTGGCAGAATGTAATTTGTTATTGTGAAATTCCAGCAAGAAGTTCACAAAAACAGGTTTATTAAAAGGTTTCGGTGATTAAAGATGTCCTAAAAATATTCCCCCAAATCAGGGTGGAAACTTGTGCTAACCACTCAAAAACCCTCACGTTTCAAAGACACTATAGTGTAGTATTTGAAACATGCAGGGTTTTGCTTTATTTTAGCATTACTATGGATGTGACGTTTGTCAAAATTGGTTTATTTCTTCTTCCGATTCACTTTGTTTTGTCAAAAACTTGTTTTCTCCTGACATTATTGCTGTTACACTGCTCTTGGCAGTTGGTGGTTACCGTAGCAACCAGTAACTGACAGGTCCTTGGTGTTTCTTTTTGCATGTTGCTAATATATGTCGTCGTGCTACAAGAAATGAGGGCTCAGATCTACACGCTAAATTTTCTTTTGAAATTCTATTTTCTTTCAATATAAATGCTCATAAAATTGTCACCGTTCAATAAACAGACAAACCAAAGATGAAACGAAACGTCTGAAAAAGTTGATTTTAAAAACACAGAAAACTAATAAGTTCAACATTCAGAAAGGAGTTCTTCCTTTAAGTTTGGAGGTTTGTGCAAACCGCTTTACCCCCTGTATGTAACGCCACATTATTATCTAGTTTATCTTCTATATTTACAGCAGTTAGCATCAACTCAGGCATGTTGACATCTGTAGAAAAGAAAGGCGTAAATGTTTAAACCTGCCAGTGTGGATTCTTGGTTGAGGAATAGGGTTAGGGTTAGGACTAGGGTTAGGGTTAGGACTAGGGTTAGGGTTACGGTAATACTAAGGCTAATGCCCAGTCCTACCAGATGATGTTGTTGTATGCTGTATAACAATCAGGATCAGTGATAACTTTGCAGTTTGAAGGAGTCACTTAAGTGTGCAGTGGCTGGTCCTTAAATGGACAGAATGGAGTGGCTAAGCTAATTGAACGCCCAGATTTCTTGCTAGAAAACGGAAAAGCACTTCTGGAGAAAGAAAACAAATGAGATTCTTTACAACACACTGATATGGGTGAGGGGACAATACAAAAAAATTAGATTCTGAATTATTAGAATGTGTTGACATCCTGCTAAGCACAGAGATCATGCCGTGGTCGATAGGCTACATGCTATGTGTTGCAGGTCTGTGCTATACATGTTGCTTTAATGTAGTCGCTATTGTTGTTGTTTACTTGTTTCCAAATAGACAATGCACATCACAAAATATGCCAGAGTTTGAAAAGAATAAAAAGCCACACAGTACAAAAGTTGACCATAAAACTAACAATACGTAAAAAATCTGAGTAAAAATAAGAATCACATCTTTATTTAGGAATAATCTTAGTATTACTACCAAATCCAAGTCTTGATCTAAACGATGGGAAACACTCCTCTCGAAATACCCTTTGACTCTCCAGTCTGCTACAGAAATAAAACAAACACTGTTTATCTTATTATAAAAGGGAGGCAGGAAGTGAAATCAGACATCCTGAACCAGAAGGATTCCTCGTTTCAGTGTTGGAATCATCCATGGCCTTCATCGGCGCTGCAGTGTCCCTGAGGTTAATGAGTTATTGGAGAAAGAGGAAATACTTGCAGAAAAGCATGAAGCGGTGATTGATGACAATGTAATAACCGTGTCACACAATACAGAGACGACCTCAGAGATATGCTGTTCTCGCTGGGCCGCAGCTATCTCATGACATTCATTCACTCAACGATGGCAAACAACGCTGGGTCTGTGATGGATAACGCCACGGTATATCATGCAGGAGGCTAGGCGCAGCACTGTAAACACCGAGTTCCCATCGAGCCCTGGTGTTTGCCCCCTCATTTGTATTGAATTTATAATAAACAGTCGCAATATGAAGTTGTTTACTCAGAACGCATTCAGCAGCAGGACAAATAAGTGAAAGGATATCGTAACGAATGCACACCTCGGACAATCAGCAATCATTAAGTCTGATATCCTCCCATTGTTTTCACCTAATGGCCCTCCTGTTATGCTTTACATAACTCGTCTCTGAGGAGATGACTGTCGTAAAACAGCTAAGATAGTAAAAGAGGCAAACAGCCGCAACAACCCCTGCCCCCCGTCCCTTTGCGGCTCCCTCCGTCCTCCCTTTTGGCCTCACCCCCGTCACCCCACCAGAGCAGAAAAGTACAAAGTGTCCCTTGTGAAAGAGTACAGAGATCTGAGTGTTTCTGCTTTATATCATGGTATTCTCCCATTGTCACAGAGCAGCACACAGACACACACTGCTGTCCAGCCGGAGTGGTTCATTCAGCCCACTGACCTTCAGCGAGCCCTCAGGTCCTTGGCATGACGTACAAGCGGCACACTGTGCAGCGAGACCCTATAAGCCCCAAATACGCAGCTCCGGCACGGTGACAAATCACAGCCCAGCGATTCACACTGCAGCGGCTGCGCTGCCAGTTCACACACTATCACCCCATCGTAAATATCGTAAGTCTGTGTTTCGGTGTAGCCAGACAAGAAGCCACGCGGTCAGGAGTCCATTAATGTTTGAGGGATAGATTTTAATAAACACACATCTTTAACTTAAATATCCCACAATACATTTTCAGAAATTATCACCTCGTTCATCTCACTTTTTTGGTATTTATAAACAAAAACTTTCCCAGATAACAAGTAAAACCCTAACAGCCTGAACAGCTACTTCACTAAACTAATCTGAAAACTGGCATTGGGTTTTGGTCAGTGATTCATGAAGTGGTGAGGAACCCCACTTGAAACTAGCGCTGCTGTTGTTTCATGCAGACCGGATGTGAGAAGAGGTATCTCTCTGGAGGTTTGACATTTGACGCGTCACTTTTACAGCGTGATGAGATTACAGCCATGACAGTGTGTGCAACTTGTTCCCACAAGCTCCCAAAAAAACGAAATAATCGTAAATATTTGTTAATGACAAATATTTTTTAATCATTGAGCTGCACACATACTTTAACGAGTCACAATTTTTGTCTTTATTTTTAGGGGGAAAAAAACTCTAGATGATGTGATGTTAGTAGTTAATGTAATTGTTTTTAATGGAAAGTGTTGGATCATGTATGTGAAAAAAGAGGACGAAGCAGTAATATAGATTGCTCCAACAGACAAGAAGACAATGTTCTCTAAACAGGCACTTCTTTTACAGATAACTTGTTGTTTTAAAGGTAATCTTCTACTTGTTGAATTGTTTTATCTCTTCCAATTCAGCAGAAACTATGAAAAATAAACAAGCCACTGCACATTCTAAGTAAATTGCTCAATGGTTTGTTTGTTTGTTTAAAATGAAGATTCAAAGTATTGATTTCCACAAATGATCTCTTTCATTTTTCTTCTTTGTTTACAGAAGTTTATGTTTAAATATGTATTCAGTATTAGTGCTGAGCATTATAAGGAAATCTTGCTTTGATTGAAAATGTTAAATTGTGATGAAAACTCAAGATTCAAATGATTCAATTTTGGTCGCTATCTACATGGAGACTTTATCCAACAGGGTGAAAATATGATTTATTAAAACTTAAGACTTTCAGTAGGAAATGTGTATGTTAGAACAGGGAGAAGTACTTACAGAGCCCAGAAAAGTTGCTTTGAAAAACATCTCACAAACCGAAAGAATGTCAACGCTTCACCTAAAGAGTTTAGTTGTCAAGTGATCCTTTGTGGCTCTTACCATTTAGGATGAATTCTCACCAGCCCAGTTTGGTCCACTTTAATCAAAATCTAGTTTGTTTGCCTAGAAAGTCTGATTCATTTGGAGAGGTGTGGATTCGTAACCAAATTCTGATGTGGCCCAAAAGAGCAAACAAAACTAATACATCCTAGGTCTCCACTTAGTTGAAGTGAATTGTTTGAATGCAAAGCAGAAAGGAGTCTGCTCCAAAGATGGAGGCGGACTTTAGAGCAGGGCATTCTGGGTAAATTCAAGCAAAACAAACATAAGAGTCTATCACCATTGAGAGAAATGGATCGTGGTTGTTTACCAAAGACAAAAGCAAAATCCTACAACCGCTGAAATCTGGAGCTATTCCATTTTTGTTTACATTGGAAGTTGTACTCATGTTTTCATGTCATTTCCTTCAGTAGTTGTTTTTGCAGCGCCACCAAAGGTTAGGAGGGTAAACAGGTTTTTCAAAGGGTTCGTTTGACACAGTGCAGTTTGAAAATGTAGCAAATGTTGCAACTTTGGTCTCCAATCGAACCAAGTCTACTGGATTATCAGGTGTGAAAACACCCCATGTGAGTGTTGGGAGATGAAAAATGTCCAACTGCAACAGTGTTATTATGTTACACATGTATCTGTACATAATATAGGTTGATCTGGAGATCTGAATTTCTTAATTCACCTGGAAAAACTCCTCAAATTTCCAGTTGACAAAGTAATTTGACATCTTTTCGGTTCATGTTTAATAACCAGACAGACAGCAAAGAAATTAAACAGGTCGTACCTGTTTCCAGAGGAACTTGTCTTCCTGGTTCATCTGCCATGTGGTCACCACGTGAATGATGGACAGCACCGCTCCACTCAGCACCGCAGCCCTCATCCTGACGGGAAGCAGCGTGTAGATGATGTAGATGAAGAACACAGACCACCAGATTCCTTCTGAAGCACTCCTGGGCGCCACCATGAACACTCCAAACACCTGAACCGACACCAGGACTCCAATCACCAGGTAACTGACCATCCACATGTAGTCCTGGTGGAAGCCATTGCGGTTGCAAACCACCATGAGAGCCATGAAGAGAGCCATGGCCACAGACAGGGATGATGAGTAGGCCACGTCCGGAGCGGCGTGGACACAGTGGAAGGTCAGCATGATGCCGCACACGATCACAAGCACCCCCATGAGCATGGTCAAGGAGCTCTGGTTCAGCCTAAAGAAGTAACGCTGGTAAAGGCGTTCCAGTTTGCGGGACTGGAATTTTTTCGACTGGAATACACGCACCACCCTGAGCCAGCAGTCTGCTGCCGTCACCACACCTCCTGCCCCGTTGGGACTCTCATCTCCCATGTCACCGCTTCCGCCGTTGCATCCCCCTTTCCTGCCTTTCAATTCGCCATCCTCGAAGCCCAAGTCAACTGATTTCAGCCCCACCCCTTCCCCGGGTGCACCTCCCCTCTTGCCGTAGTGATCCTCCTGCCATCCGCAGCGGACGCCGAAGTTCCCCCCGCCTCCGATAGCCCCGGCCACCCCTCCACGATGGTGCTGAGGGAGGGGGGCTCCGGAAGGGGGCTCCATAGCATCCGGGTCCCGCAGACAGCTCATGTAACGCGGGCTGCAGAGAGAAGCGCCTCCCTTCCGTTTGGACTTCTTGCCATTGCGTTCACCCCACGCAGTCTTGCGGTCATCCACTCGGGCAACTAGGAGACCACTGAACCAGGACATTCTGTATGAGCAGACAAACAACAGTTAGCATTGACGCTACGTTGGACAACATGAAGCCTTTCCCCTCCTTTGACTCCCTCTAGGTAGGGCTGAGCATTACGGCTTAAAAATTAAATCTCTAATTTTTTCCTGTTGGCTCCTATTTTCTATTTTAATCGATTTCATTTCTATTTTACAAAAGAATTTACAAATGGCTGAAAATAATTCAAAAAAGTGGCTTTCATTTCAATCAGGGTTTCCCCAGTGTATGATAAGCCTGGTGGGCCACCAGGCTTATAATACAACAACTTGTGCCCCCACCAAGCTGAGCATTGTTTTGTTTATTTATTATGGGTTTTTTTTTATACACCGGTAACATTGATAGTTAAAGAGTTTTCTTGGCAAAATGGTTGAAAGCACAATGACAACACAGTCTGGTCAGTGTTTGAACAGATAGGAAGACTGAGTTCAGGTCTCTCTTTTACCGGTCTACACGCTAACAACTTCAGTGAATTAAGTCACGGATAAAAGATTTTAAAAATTTGGATCCCTTTAATTAGGAAAAAACAACTGAAATGCCATAAATTGATATTTATTTTACATTTGTCTTTTTAAAAATGTATTGTCAGTATGGTCAATAATGTCTTCCAATAATGCATAACATGTCTTAACTCTAAAACACGCCCTATACCGCCAGGCTTAACGTGTTTTCTGGGGAAAACTCTGTCAATCATTCTGTGAGTTGAATGACCGATTATTAGGTCAGTACGCGAATGTTTAATTGCAAGAATATAGTCAAAATATTAGCAGAATAATTGTACCAGAAATAAATAATGTCTTGAAATTACAAGAACGTTTTCTTTCAATGAGAAATAAAGCTTTGATAGAGTTATCAAAGTCTGATATGAACGGCTTAGTTCAACAAATAAGCACAGTGGTTAGCAGTTAGTTTAGTTTAGTTTAGTTTAGTTTAGTTTAGTTTAGTTTAGTTTAGTTTAGTTTAGTTTAGTTTAGTTTAGTTT
>CAEGAE010067339.1:0-21504 GCA_903067095.1 Girardinus metallicus | reverse complement strand
CAGACACTTCGAAAGGACTGGTTTATTTATTTATTTTTTTATTTAATTAATTACTTTTAAAAGCGCGCAATTTTTTTATTTGTAAATATGTATTCACAACATTCTCTGTATTAAATTCAGCTTTTTTTTTTTTAACAAACATTGTTTGCTCTCCTCAGTTGTTGCTCACACCTAGGCTCCCACGAACTCAGAATCTTCTAATCAGGCCCAACTTCATTTTTACCTTGTATAGTATTTTTATTAGTTACTGTTTTATTAGTTGAAGTTAATTTAGCTATCTGACAACTATTATTATTTGAAGTAACCTTTCTTGTGGGTTACATGCAGATCTTCTATTATTCATATTTCGTATTTTATTGAACATTCAAAGTTACAATAATAACAATAAAATAAAATTCTATCAGTCTGATGTTGAGAGCATCATCTCTTTGTCGTCATCCGTTGGGGCAGCGGCATCAGAACCAGACAACTAAAAAGGCTCAACAACCTGGTAGATCAGGTTCTGTCCTGGTTCTGATCTGGTTTAATTCATATTAATTTCAATTAATATGAGCTACATCAACGTTTAATCTCCCTTTGGGATCAATAAAGTATAAACTGAACTTAAATGAAGGCAGTTGAATTTGAATTGTATAGCTCTCTCTTAATAAATACAATCATCATTACTTTGCACTTCCTCATGTTATTGTTGTCAAATATTAAAACATCTTTGATTATCTAAAAGAAATAAGCGTCACTGTAACAGCTGCTTTGTTTTCCTGATGGGTCAGTGGGTCAGACCATTTGTTTCCAGGGGAGCGAAACTTGGTTATTTGTTTAGTTTTTTTTTTGTTTTTGGCAGCTTTGTTCCAACAGTGTTTAATTTGAACATTACTTATTAGAATTGCTTTGAGTTTTTGTATGTTTATTAGTAATTTACCCCTTGTGTGTGTTGAGATTAAATTCTAATATAAAAACCTCCTGCTCGTTTTGATTCTCCCATGTCCCTGGGTTCAAGCAGGATCCCACGTGGCAGGAGTTGGATCACACAAACGGACACACATCGCTGTTCAACTTCGACAATCATGACAATTTTATTAAACAATGGACAAAATAAAACTCACGCAATGCATCGTACAACAGACAAACCGATCAAGAGACATATTACCTGAGACATAGACAAATACTGCAACAACAAACATTTCAGAGAGAAAAACCTCTCGAGAACCCTCCTAGTTCTGATTCTTCATTTTCGCGCCTCGTCTTTTGCAAGAGGAGGTTGGGTCCTCTGGCTGTATGTAAATTAGGGGAGCGCCTCTAGCGGCCTGGAAGATGATTTACAACTATGGAAACGTTGTTTTTATGACTCGCTAATCTAAACACAGGAATAGCCTGTTATCTTTAAGACCGCAATGTTTTCGTTAGCCTCACAGAGGTCTATTTATCACCCCTGTGGAGAACCAAAAGGTCACCAAGACTAAAGGAGACACTCTGACCCAATAAATGAAGCCTGAATAGTTTTAACCTAAATTTGAGTCCATTTAAAACAACGCTATTTTTGTCCAATATTTTAAGCACATAATCAAAATTAGGTAACATTAAACTTGCATAATTAAGCTAATAATTCCAACATGTGCCAGCAGTGGTCTGATCAGCCACTGTTTCCTCGGGTTTTGTTTGTTAGGTCAGTTGGTGCTTGAGTTCTTTGTGTTGAAGTCTGTTATGTTGACCTCTATTCTGGGTCCAAGTCATCATCTTTGGAAACAATTTTTAACTATGTTGTGATAAATTAAGAATCTTTTTTGAAATCATTTAGAGTCTCTCTGGCTGGTTTGTGTAAATCCCTGACAGTCACAAAAAAAAGGAATTCTGCAAGGGAACAAATACTTTTCACGTATGAATATTTCATTTTCAGTATGTTATATTCAGAGACATTTAGCCGATTTGGTTCATTATAGTTCAGATACGTCATGGTAACAATCAGGAAACTAATGAAGCAAAACTGAACCCGATTCTTTCATTTATAGAAGAACATGTCGTGAACTCAGAGTTGTGATGAGGAAACTAGTTTCACCTTTTTCTTCACATCTGACAGCAACCAGCCTGGTGAATTATAGATCACAAATCAGAATCCCTGAGTTTTAGTACCTTGGAGGAACAAACCAGAGAAACAAAGATGTGAGAGGATGACATCATTTATTCAGTCTCCTTCATCTGTTTTTGCTGCTTGCCTGTGGAAAAAGGAACAGAGATCTTTAGCAGTCTGCAGACATCACCCTCAGAAGGAGTTTGGCACATTGACACCCTTCACCCATTCTCTTTTATCAAGGAGTCTTGAAGAGCTGTGTAGTAGTGAGATAAAAGCTCACAGACTCACTGGGACTTTAAGCAGTGTTTCTGGAGTATTTAAAGAACTCACTGATCAATACAACAGTAGGGCGAGCTCTGAATGCCCTTTACTGAATGTCAGGGTCACAGCAGCCATTTAATGAACAAAAAACTGATAAACTGACCACTTTAATCTAACTTTTGTTAACATTGCTTTTTTTTCAGCTGCAGAAACTTTAAGGCTTAGTGAATCATCCTGCGTTTATGAAAAATAATTTGAAAAAGTAGGTCAGACATTCAATAATTTAGAGTATTGAGTCTTGTCAGATTAAAAATTCCTTTTGAAAATAACTTTTAACCAGGTATTAAACATACTTTATATAAAGCTCACATTTCTGTTTTTAAAAATAGTTTTTATTTCATGGGTCTGATATAATATTCTAATTTCAAATGTCATGTTTTTATTAGCTAATAGTGACAAATTAACATTTCATTAGTATTAATTTTTCAATAATCTAAATTATTGAATGGGTCTGTATTTTAAATTTCTCTAATATACAGACCCATTCAATTAAAACATAAGATCCAGACTAGAATTAATTTATGTTCCAAATATTACTAGTCAAAACCAGCTCTAAACTGATGGGTCTTTAACCTCAATATAAAAGAACTCAGTGTTTCAGCAGCTTTTCAGTTTTCCATCCTTTGCCTGCATTCTACCTGACAGTTCTAGATGTGTGGAGCATAGAAGCCGAATCCATCCTCTGGTTCTGCTCTGCATCCAGAACCAGAAGACCTGAGGGGTCTGGAAGGTTGATACAACAACAACAGATTTTTAATGTATTGTGGTGCTAAACCGTTCAGTGATTTATAAACTAACAGAATTTTAAAGTCTGTTCACTCACTGAAGAACTGTAGAACTGGGTGATGTGCTCTATCTTCCTGGTTTTAGTCAGAACTCCAGCAGCAGCATTCTTTATCTGGAGGATTGATTTGTTAGGCAGACCTATGAAGACACTGTTGCAATAATTAATGCAACTAAAGATAAACTCATGGATGAGTTTCTCTAGATCTCGCTGAGACATTAGTCCTTTAATCCTGGAGATGTTCTTCAGGTGATAGAAGGCCGACTTCGTAACTATCTTTATGTGGCTCTGAATGTTCAGGTCAGAGTCCATCACTAACTGAATAAAGTTGTGGTACCTCTACACATTGATTTGTCCTAAATATCCGCTTTGTGATTGAATAGGTTAACATTCACCTGATGATGTTGAAAAATAGAGTTGTGTATCATCTGCATAGTTATGGACCGCAGTTTATTGTTTTCTATATTGATCGGACCATGTTCTCAGCTCTCTACTATTTACATTGTTAACACATGACTATGTATTCAGATATAAGGAAACCTCATTGCTAAGTTTGCAGATGACACCACAGTGATGGTGTTGATTAGCAGAAACAATGAATCATCACACAATACTGCTTAGAGAAAAGAAAAATCATGAGTTTACTTTGTTTCAATTTGTTACCAGAAAACACGTAGAAAACACGCTCGTCTCTTAGCAACGGCTTAACAACAAACATTGTTATTGTTCAAAAAACACGGGATTCCTTGCGGTATTTTGAAATGTCTTATCACTAAATGTTTATAAATCGTAAGTGCTTTTGAAATACTGCTTAGACAAAAGAAAAATCATGAGTTTACTTTGTTTNAGTTTACTTTGTTTCAATTTGTTACCAGAAAACACGTAGAAAACACGTTCGTCTCTTAGCAACGGCTTAACAACAAAAATTGTTATTGTTCAAAAAACATAAGATTTCTTCTGCTCTGTTGAAATACTACTTTTTTTATACTTCTTAAGAATTGTATAGTTGGTGAATTTTTCAGAAAAGTTCATTCTTTTATCATTAGTAGTAGATAAATCATAAAACACACATTAAACACAAAGGTAAAAATCTCGATTTGTACTTCGTGGCAGTTCGTTACCAGAAAAAACCCCCGCTTATCTCTTAACACCAAAATAATAAGTTATATAGTTTATAAAACATAAGCTCTTTCGAAATAATGCTTACCTGACTAGATACAAGAAATTTACAGCTTGTTCGTTTTGCAAAAGTGAGAATCTGAAGTTAACTTTGTGGCACTTGGTTACCAGTAAACAGAGTCATCCCTTAGCAACAGATTAACAACAAAAATTGTTATTGTTCAAAAGACATAAGATTTCTTCTGCTCTGTTGAAATACTACTTTTTTTAATACTTGTAAAGAATTGTGTAGCTGGTGAATTTTTCAGAAAAGTTAATTCTTTTATCATTAGTAGTAGATAAATTATAAAACACACATTAAACACAAAAGTAAAAATCTCGATTTGTACTTCGTGGCAGTTCGTTACCAGAAAAAAACCCGCTTATCTCTTAACACCAAAATAATAAGTTATATAGTTTATAAAACATTAGCTCTTTCGAAATAATGCTTACCTGACTAGATACAAGAAATTTACAGCTTGTTCGTTTTGCAAAAGTGAAAATCTGAAGTTAACTTTGTGGCACTTGGTTACCAGTAAACAGAGTCATCTCTTAGCAACAGATTAACAACAAAAATTGTTATTGTTCAAAAAACATAAGATTTCTTCTGCTCTTTTGAAATACTACTTATTTTACGCTTACAAGAATTGTCCAGTTGGTAAATTTTGCAGAAAAGTTTTTTTTTTTTTTGTCATTAGTAGTAGATATATTATGAAACACACATTCAACACGTGGCAGTTCGTTACCAGTAGAAAACGCGGTGGACTGGGAGCTCTGCGTGTCTGGGGCTGACGTTGGGGGTGAGTTTGTGGCAGGAGCCGTTCAGGTGGGAGCTGGTTGGAGTCAAAGGCAGATTACAGGACGACCAGCCGCCCAGAACCGACTGAGTGGACCGGGCCGTGGACGGGAGAACCCGGCAGAAGTGTGGATGTGCTTTCCACTGACAGTCGGGATTTAATTCTGAGGGGAAAAGTGAAAACAAAAAAAAAAAAAAGAAAAAAGTTAGATAGATAATTTATATTGGTTATTAAAATAAATATTTGCATGAATGTCATTAACTTTAATAAAATATGCATTGATGAAAAGATTATTGAACAGACAAAATGAATATTTTCTGGTAATATTACAACTTCATTCTCGTAATATTGCGAATTTATCATTGTATCATTTCGACTTCGTGATGGTGAAGTTCCGATTTTATTGTGACTGTTCCAACTTTATTCTCGCATTGTTATGGCTATTCTCATATTATTTCATCTTAATTCCCCTATTACCAGAATAAAAATATGACTTTATCCTGGTAATATTATGACTTTTTTTCTCGTATTTTTTCCGACTTTATTCCCATCTGATTACGGCTTTAACTTGGCGTCTTTACGACATTTATCTCAATTGCGACTTTTTTTCTCATACAATTCCAACTTTATTCCCATATGATTATTAATTTATTCTGGTAATATTATGATTTTATTCTTGCATCATTCCGACTTTATTCTGGTACCTTTACGACTTTTTCGCGTAATTGCAACTTTTTTCTCGTATAATCGCGAGTTTCTTCTATAAATTTGACGTTAATCCCGTATGATTATTACTTTATTCTGGTAATACATTATCTTAATTTTATTGCGATTATGTTCCTACTTTATTCTAACATCATTAGGACTTTATTCTGATATTAGTACAGTTTCATTCTCATATTATATGAACAGCACAAGGATACCAAAAATAAAGCGAACATTTTGAAACCTATTTAAAAAACATGAATTATGCGTAAAATTAATTTTTGTGTACAAACGTCTGACCTGAGCTGCATGTGGGGGGAAGTTCTGGATCCGAGTGATGCAGAGAGACTCCGTCATCCTCTGGACTTCCCGGGTCGTTACGCAGGGAACTAAGGGACAGCGTCACGTCTCTGTCCCAGTTGTCCTTCGGCGGCGTAAGGGCTCCGGCTTCCACTAACAAGGCAGAAACGGCAAGCGAACCGAGGAGAGGAGCTTGGAACCGAAGCACACCACAAACAGAGAAAACAATCAAACATTGAAGACCTTTACCTTTATTAAATGTATTTTTGATGCAAAATGTAGAGTGGAACCAGTACTTGGCAGAAGGAGACCAGGGTCAGGATGGTCTCAACCACTATGCGGTAAATCCATCTGCGTTTCCTCTCAGTCTCTCAGCATCTCAGAGCGAGATGCTGAGAGACTGTTGGTCTTCCATTTGGTTCTGGGGCCAGCTTCATCATCAGGACTGACTGAAACTCAACAGACAGGCCTGGAAACACAGGCAGAAAAAAACCCTCCATATTTTGTCTGGATAGATTCATTACTGGCAGACGGAGGGCTGATGTTACCGCTGGTGAACTCTGAGGGAAGGTGGCGCTGTTGGAGCTGCTGTCATCCCGCTCCAGAATAGAAACACCCAAACTAAGATAAGAAAAATGAGCTTTCATTAAAATTCAACTTTAATAATAAACGTGTGTTTAAAGGTGACCCCATTATGAAAAGGTTAGGATAAGTTTACAAAACATGTTCATTACATTTTTTTTTATCTTAGTAGAGTTGAATGAAAATCATTAGATAATGAAAATTTAGTCTGATCAGTTCTGCATGTTTTGAGTTCCTGTCAGAATCCAAGTTCTGTCACTTTAAATCCTAATAAGCTGCTGTTGGCCACGCCCCACAATTCCATGTTTACACTCACATGAAAAATGGCTGCAAACTATGGGTCGGTTTTCACTCCAGTTCCTTATGAAGAAGCAGACAGTTTCTTTGAAACTCCATCATTTATCTGCACATGAAATCCAAAAGCAACCAGATGTTCAGTTATCAGATTAAGCTCTAACAAGGGGAACATCTAAAAAATGAGGAAAGTCTCAGCAGAGTGGATATTTAAACTGATAACAGATGTTGAGTTTTTCCACCAATAAAACAATAAGTCATGATCTGCAGGTTTTGTGACTCGGGTTGATAGCTGCTTACCGGGCTGCGTAGTGTCCGTCTCTAGGCAACCGTGACGTTCAGCGTCGGTCCGTAACGTTCTGGATACATAACTGTCCCATAGACATGCCTATAAAACACACATCAACACTAAGTTTAACAATAGTGGCCAAAATAAAACACAGAAAATATTAAAGTCATCTACATTGACGTGGCGGGAGTTAAAGGGCCCGGTTCAATACGGGACGCACATTTAACGGCCAAATATGATGTGTACTGCAGTTGTGGTTTGTATGTAATTGGAAGAGTTAGATTTTTTTTTTATACATAAATCTTTCTTTTTAAACTATTTAGGCAATAAATGTGGATCAACGTATCAATTCTATTAGTTAATTGTAAATTCGAGGTTTGAAACCTTTGCTCTAAATCAGTGAGGTCCCTCTTGTGCTTTTTGCCCCACATGTGAAAGTGGGTGTGTGATCCCCAGCGTGCTGCTGCCCTCATTGGCTGCCGGTGGAGCGGCGCTGCTGTCTGTATTTGGACCGTTGGAGCAATACTGCGGTGTGCGAGTTTTGAACCGCCGTCAATTGAACGTAAAACAGCAAGATTAAAACCGGAAGTTGGTTTCTACCAAAATAAGACCACGCATTAAAGCCTCTGACGAACAAGCGAAGCGAAAACTTACCCTCCCAACTTCGCTAACCGTTTGAAAATGTCTCCAAATGCTACAAAAGTGAAGGAAAATGTTGTTAAGTGTGGAGAGTTTTAGCTCTGTTTTTCCATCCTTCTGCTGATCCAATATATTTTCACAGAGTCTGTCTGCAAGCTAGCTTTATTGTGAAGGCTTCAAGCCTCAGTTCTCTAGATAACTACGTGTAACTTGACCCTGCAAACACTCCAGCAGGAGCGACTCTGTGGAGTGCACAAACTGGTTCGTTTGCCTGGCCGCCGGTGCTGCTGCTGGAACATCTACAGCTACAAGAGAGGGAAACTGGAACACTGACGCGGCTCTCCACTCATTTCGGAGGAATATCGCGGCTTTTGCACATTTTCTGTAAGGCGTTAAAGAGAGAGCCAAGTCCTTCGTCCATGGCCAGTCCGGTTGCAGACCTTGGACAGTCTCATCAGCATCACCCTGTGTCGGAGTCGGCCGCCGACTCTGCGTTTCTGGAGGCTCAGAAATGGATCGAGGTGAGTTCAAAAACCCGACTGCTGAATCACCTCAGCAGATCCTGCTTCCTTTAAGCGCAGGTGTTTGTTGATATAGCGTGGCCTTTAGTTGCTTCTATGTAGCCTCCTGTTTAAGGTGCACTTTATTTTATTGTTTCTTCACCTGTTGAAATAAGAAATACATTTCCAAAAATTTCCTATGCAGGTTCATCTAAATCCTAACTTTTACTCTTTAAACATAACCTGAATATAACGCTAATTATTAAGGAACAGTTTCAGTTATTTTGTCCAGGCCCTCCTCAAATTTGCAGAACGGGCTTGCTGTTGTACAGTGGCTGTTTAAAGTGACCTGGTGCGTGTTTGGCTGAAAACAATGAATGCATCATGTGGAATGGATTTTTGCCCCATTGCAAGCCCAGTCAACAATAATCACACACAAGCGAGGTTTTGTTCAGGGAGAATTTCAATCATGACACTTGTCAGCCTCCATTGCATTTAAGTTTGTTATCCTGCTTTCAGCTGTCCTCTTGTCAAATCACAGCTGACTGATAACTGCTTCATGATTTTCACTTCACTTATTTTTTGTATATTTAAAATGGAAACATTTTGATTTGGAATAGTGGAGATCTCCTTACCCTGTGGCATAAAACTTTTGACCATCTTGGACCATACACGATGTTCTCTGTTCATGTGGCCTTCTGGGTTGCCCAGCAGAACCTGTTAGTTGCTGTCCACCGTGGTGAGGTTGGAGTCAGATAAAATACATTAACAGTGGGAAACGTCTGGAAGTGAAGTGTTAGAAAAATACAAAAACTCCATTTAAACATGCTTTTTTATAGCTATTAATGTACCTGATCCACCTGCCAAGGGAAAATCCACGGCTTGTTGCTAGAATGCACTTTTTTTCTGATCACTTTTGGCTTTCTTAGAGGTTTGATCAGCCAATTCTGATTTTAACAGAATCCAGTTATTTTAAGGAATGAAACATATACTTGCGACAAATATTCTCTAAGTTTCTTAAAAGATGTAATAGTTCTGAATTCAACAGAAAAAATTATTACAAGCTTATTCCCAAATGCAACAAAGCATATGTCCCATTCCATATTTCTAACTTTGACATTTTTATATGCTCACAACACACCGTGTTATCTACATTAAAAAGACACTGATAAAAGTGTCAGGCGCCTTTGCAGGCCTATTTAGCAGCTCCAAACTCCTCAGAGGACCATGTCACATCTTTAAAAAGCCACCACTGACCTAGAAATCATGAGGCTGAGAACAGAGCAGTGGAAGTGAACTGAAACTGCTTTTTTGTTGTTCTCCTCTCAGCTTTCTCCCTTGGGATCTGACTTCATTATCCCCGCACACCAGTTGACTGTCACTCGCTCCTGACTGAACCTAAACACAAAGCTTCAGTCAACATCCAGTTATATTCAACTGCTGCACCAGGTATAATGTCAGCACCTGATGCAAGAGGTTATGCCAGCAGTTTCTCCAGTTTGACATTTATTGTCAAAGACAAATCAAACAATAGAAAACAGTTGAGTTTGGCATTTTTGGATGTGTATCTTCTCAGCAGTTCGTTGAGGTTGAAGCTAACTTTCGTTTTATCAAGAGTGTATAGCTCACAGTTTGAATTTTGCTCACATGGTGCAGACTTGACTGAGGGAGACATGCATGATTACTTCCTAAAGCTATTTTGGAGCTAGTTCATGCCAAACCTTATTAGGCTGACTTCTTTTTTTTTTCCCCTTACATGGATCAGCTTTTACTTATTTTGTTTTGGCAGGTGAGAATAATTTAAAACCTGCCATTCATCATCTACCCACACAGAGATCCCTGCATCTGCTTTCAAAGCCAGATTCATGCCTCGCTGTCTGCCTGTCCTGGTGGTCTCACCATGGTTAAATCTTGAACTGATTCATGCTTCAGCTGTGGGTTGTGTGTCAATTGAAGTAAAGCTGTGGCAGTCAAAGGGCTTGTCATGATCTACCGGGATGAATCTTGCGAGGACGAGATGTGAAAGTAATTTTTCACAGGTGTTTGATGAACTCAATGATGGGAGGTTGTCACAGACTTTATTTTTGTAACAAAAACTATTACAGTTCCTCTAAAATTACAAACAACCACTGGTGGACATTGCCAACTCAAAAATCCATTTAGGGAAATCTAAGCGTGATTAACATTTTCTCACACAGTGAGAAAAACACTGCCAATGGAGACATGCCCTTATTGGCTAGAAATGAACCAGACATCAATTGGCTAGAGTGAGACTTAACCATTGATAAAGGGGTTTGAATGCAGCCTTGCTCCAACACACCTGAATCAAACAGCTGAAATCCCTCTCTAGCTGTTATTCAGCTCTGCAGAGGCCTGGTAATGAGCCATTCATTCCAAAGATGGAAGAACTGAATCCTAATACATAGGATACGAATAAAGAGGTTAAACTCTTTCAGTGACTTTGTACTGGAAATACAGACAAACTTACACCAATTCTAATTTCCATCAAGGGGGCACATTGTGATGGCAAAATTATAACCAGAGTAATTTTAAAACTTGGTCTTGGTCTGTTGTGGTCAGCAGCTATCAAACATGGTCCAAAGCAGGAGCAGTGAACAGGCGACAGGGCCATAGGCGACTGAGCTTTACTAATGAAGGAGTGAAGACTCCCCTGTGGTCCAGTCCAATAGATGAACTACGATGGCTGAATTTACTGAGGTGTTGCACAGTGCATTAAATTTGGGCCTGCATAGATAAAGGCCAGTCAGAGTGCCTATGCTGACTCCTGTCCCCCACTGAAAACCCTAATAATGGGCACGTGAACATCCAAACTGCACCAGGAAGCAGTGGAGGAACGGCTTGGTCTGACTAAATACATTTTCTTTTAAACTTCTTTGATGGCTGGGTGCCTTGTTTACTTGTGAACAAATGGGACCATGAAGGATACACCATGGGAAGATGACGAGAAAGTAGAGACACTGTGATGCTTCGGCCAATCTTGGGCTGGGAAACCCTGGACATCTGCCATCCATGTGGCAGATGTCACATGTTATTTTGACACGTCCCACTATCAAGTATTGTTGCATACTGCATACACCCTTGGAAACTGTATTCCCTGATGGCTGTGACCTCTTTCAGCACAATAATGCTCCCTGCTCCAAGGCAAGAATAGTTCAGGAATAGTTTAAGCAGCACAACAATAAATATGAGGCGTCAACGTGGAGTTGAAGTTCCCACAATCTCAATGAGCCTCGCAACTTACATGACATGAAGGTTCTGCTAACCTGTTGGTGCTGAAAACTACAGCACACCTTCTGGGGCCTGGTGGAGTCCTTGCGTCAAAGGTTCAGGGCTGTTTTGGTAGCAAAAGGGTAACTAACACATTATTAGACTATGGTTATAATGCAATGAAAATGTTATGTTTGAAAATAATAATTATCGTGTTGAAATGACAAACTAGTCATGTAAAATATTCCTCAGCTACAACTGCCAGACAAAAGGCATCCAGTAGCATTCTTTGGAACAATCCAGAACTGCAGTGAAGCATTGACACCTGCAATTATTACGTCTTTGATGGTTGCTTCTTCACACTCGCAACCCTCTCTAATGATGGTGTTTAAGTTCCTCTGAACTTCAGAGGAGTCTGATTGGCCCTTTGGTGAGAGCAGAAGCCCCCAGTTGGTTAGGTTGAATGATTTGTGTCATACAGCCATGGGGCGTTTTGCTTGAACAGAAACCTGATGAAACTGCCTTATTGTGCCTTCTTTTCTCTGAAGTTTGATGAATTGGCTTTGCTCTAACTGGTAGTTTAGGACAGTTCTGCCTCTAAAAGAATCTTGTGAAATTATAACAAATGACAGGTTGCGTAATTTCAACAGTTGTATAGTTTTCCCCGAGCTAAAGACAAATTTATTGCAAAACAGGCAGCTAGAATTATTAGAAACAAATCAGAACAAAAAAAAAAAGGAAATTATGTAACCTTATTTAATCCAAAATCTAAACTGAACTGAAGCCCCAGAAATCAAGCCATTTTTTTTTACTGGCAGCTTGATTGCTGTTGGGACTTAAAAATGTCTGTGCATTTAGTTTTAAGCTAAAAATCTTACTCAAAATGGGATTACTCAGTCTGTTAATTTTGTTTGTTCAGATAGCTTTCAAACATGAGTCTGAGTGATTACAAAGTGAAATGATTTTAGCCTTAATGCAGGATCAGCAAGGTGAAAACTGTCTGGATTGGTTTGTTTGTTGGCTCTGTTCTCCAACACATTTTAGTCTAAACAAGGTTTCTTGGCACAATGTATTTTCTCCTGAGCATGTTGGGTGTCCCTTTTCTTACCAAGTAAAAGCACATTTGGAAATTTTGGAATAACATAAAGATGCCTGAACGGAAAAGTGATATTCTTGACATGCCAATGTCTCTGATCTCAGCAGACAGGTCAGGTATATTATAGAGATTCTCTTCAGTGTTTATATTACCACGTATATTTAGACTTACTGCTATCATAAACCCAGTTATGACATACACTGATGGGGGAAAAAAGGTTGAATATGAAAATAAGATGTGTACATTTTTCTAGTCTTGGATTATCTATGCATTTTATTGCATAGATGTATGCAATAAAATGCATAAATTTTCTCTAGTGTCACCTGTTGAGACTCCAATTTGCTGCTTCCTGATCCATGCCTTTCGCTAAATAGTTGTTGCTCTTTGTAAATGGATTTTGATCCAGTCTTTTGTTTTGGATCAGGTTGTTTGTTTCTGTCACAGGATCTGGCAACAGCTCTGGCACAGTCTGTGCAAAACAGGATGAGTGCTGGCAAAAAGAGCACACCCTTCTGGAGCAAAGGGGAAACCTGAATAACTCAGTATGATGATGGATGTGCATATAAATAATAAACTTCTGCTAACACCATAATCTAAAGTGGATTAGGTGAACTCTCTACTTGACATTTGCATGCTTTCAAGCAATTCATATCCACTAAAGATTTCTAAACATATTCTTCTTTTAAAAACTATTCAAAAGTATGCTTAGATATTTTTGTCCGATTTGCTTTTAGAAGCATTTTTATTTTCTGTACACCTCTAAAACACTCTTTAAAATTCCTAACAAATTTTAAAGAATTCTTATAATAAGTTTTATCAGCACTCACCACTGATTGAACGATCAAAAACTCAAAAATTTGACCTTTCTACAGTCAGTGAATATACTACACTAAACACTACCAGGTTGCAAGTCAAAGTTTTACAGAAACTGGAATTGGCCTTAAAATTTCAATCAGTGCATCTTTAATAATTGGGTTTTATTTAACTGAAATTCTCTGAGGGCTTTGTGAAAGACACCATTTAAGGTCTTGTTTTTTTAAGTTAAGCATTTTTCTCTAGTGGAATAAATTAAAGGAATTATCCATTACTTTTTTTCTATTTAAACGAAGAGGAGCCCAGATGGAGGGATGTCAGAGAAGGCGGACCGTGATGCATGGTTGTTTACCAAGGCTGCCGTCCACACTGTGTTTAGTCTTCGTTGTTGACTCACACAAACTGTTTCCTGTGAGATGTAAAAGAATGCAGATATTTTACTGGTCAGCTTGATAAGGTATCTTTTATGTTCAAACGTACACTTTAATTACCTTTTTAATTCATTCTAATTGACCGGCTCTTAAGCTGTAATTAGAGTTCTTTGTTGTTCAGGATGTTGTTTCCTTGATCAGAGGTCAGTCTTGAAAAGCATAAAGTCTTGAACATATCTCCTTTTGTTTGTTTGTTTATGAACTTATGTAAGCAAAAAATCTTGCAATCTACTATAACATAAGATTTCCACCAATTTGCCCTCATTGTTGCAGTTGGTTAAATGATTTATTTGAGCTCAACAAACATCTGCAATTACTCTGTCTGTGTTTAGTTACGACCTGCTGCACGATATCATTTGCAGTTCAGGTTCTTTGTAATTTCATCCTACAGAATGGACTGTAATGTTAAGGGTTGAGCTTTCTTGGCAGTTACCGTTGGAGTACTTGGGCTGCATTGCTATGACTACAAGCTGTTGAAGAATGTAATTTTAGAAGGAAGTGTTGGTCTGAGAAGGATTTAGGCCACTTGAAGGATGTTCCATTCATCACTTTGTGCTCTTATGAGGTTTAGACCCATGATGTACAAAGGCATCCCTATCTTTACTACCATGATTTATGAAATCAGGGTGTGCATAGTTTTTGCGCTCGCTAAAGTATTTAATCATCCATTTTTGGTGTTTTTCATGTTGTTGTTGTTTAAGGTAGCACTTTCTTTCTTGTTTTCAGAACTGCAATGTTTGATTTAAAAGCAGATTAAAGAAAAACTGTGTTGAAGACCAACATTTGAAACATAAAATTTAAGAACAAATTCCAAATGTTTAGTCTGTCAGTAGTGTCATTTTTTCAATGATAACAGAGAGCAGAGGGCAGGAATTTGCATCTTTGAGTCCACATTAACACAAACCAGACATGTACTCTGTTGAAGATCTGAGCTAGCAGTTAGTTGTTATCATTTCCTAAAATGTGATTCTTTAAGCAACTATTATGAGTTATGGAATTGGAGAAAATTAACTCAAGAATTGTTGTTTAAATTTTTCTTCCAATGCATAATGTTTATTCTGCACACCTGAGCTATGACTAATAATAATTTAGTGTCAGCTGAAGGGTTAGTCATTTGAGAGATGCGATTTTGTTTTTTGTCTTGTTAAGTGTTGTGCAGCTCAAATATACATGTGAAAGTGACAGATGAAAGTTAATTCTGTGGCAATCACCAACTCACAAATACAAGTTCCTGCCCTCTGCTCAGTAAGAATCTGTCAATCTTTTCAAGTTGTGCTGTCTTGACACAGTTGAATTAGTGAAAATGGCACCACTGAGGAAAACATGTTTGAAAGATATTATCAACTTTTAACTGCAAGTACTAAACCAGATCTTGTGTTACAGCTCCTTTTACACTGGTTGTAAAAGACAGAGTTAAGAACCACTGGCAGAGAGCCACATTGGTGTAGCATTATTTCTTCTTTAGAAACTATTTCCTTCTGAATTTCTGTACAGGAACACATTGCAGGGAGATTTACTTGTTAGACATACCATTATGACCACTCACAGATAGTGATTTGCACTGATTATTTTTCTGGCAACTATATCCTGTGATATATTAGGCAGCAGGTGGACATTTTCCCCCAGAGTTGATCTGTTAGAAGCAGAAAAAAAAATCTGTAATTGTTATGATTTCAGCAAGTTTGATCAGGACAAAATTCTGATAGTAGTTTATAACTTGAGCTACACCCTTTTTATTTTTAATTGTAGATTTCAACATAAGTTACGTACATCGAATGGTTTGTTTCATAGTTAGCTTTATGTTGTTGAGGGTTTCGGTTTTTCCTCATCTGTAATGAGAATCGCTTTCTTTAATTGTCTGCTTTTGTTTTGTGGCTTTTTGCTCCTGTGAAGCATCTGAGCGCAAATTTGAAATCAACATTTGCAAATATTCTCATTCAGCTCACAAATCAAATGCAAATCAATATTTGACCTGTTCACCCGTTTCATTTGACTTCTTTTTGGTGGTTTCTGGGAACCAGTAAAACTGCTCTTTTTAGTCCTTGTTCAGCTAATGTTTAGCTTATGAAGAATGGGGACACGTGTAGGTGTTAGTCATATTTATCACTTCTTAAATTGATCAAAACAGCAGATTTTAATTTCTTTCTGTAAGTAATTTAACATTTCAAATCAAATGTAAAGATTTCTTGGCCTCATCGTATTAGATGACAAAAAATGAATGCTTTTCATGCATGTCAGTCTATATCAGTGGATTAAATGCTTCTGAATACAGTGCAAAACTGAAATTAGTTGTGCAGTATAATTTTAGATTTGTGTGAAAATGTTACTTTGAATGCATTTTTAATAATGCTTCTCAAGTCATTCAGTGACATTTTGATGCCAGTAATTGGTAAATCAGTGAAGGATTGCGTCATTTTAGAAGTTGGTAAGGATGATGTTTGTTCTACCTGTAGCTGATTTGTTTAGTGACGTGTTCTCGAGGAGATAAAGCAGTGAATTGAATGGTTGCTGTTCATGTTCAGTAGAAGCAATGTGGATGTTTTAAAGCTCTATCTGTCGAACAGGAGGATGATGTTCATGTGAAACAGGAAGGTTGACCTTATCTGGTGACATCTACAGATTCTTCATTTCACAACCAAATATATTTAAATGAGGTGGTTGCTGGACTTGGTGACAGCAGCTTTTTTTGTTATTCTCATCACAACTTAGACAACTGTATTTTTGGAAAAGTTTGTTTTATATATTTCAAATGAATTGTTCTGACCACATTAGACGTTACATTTTGTAAGGATGTTTAAATTATTTTATTGATTGCAGTAGCATTATCCCACTAATAAGTACACATATCTAACCTGGATCGAAGTGACAAAAAATAGAAGGTTAAGAAAATTTGTCTTTAATAAAACAAGTGGCACGATTCCTCTTAAAATATCTACTAAATAAATAAAACTAAATATTTTTGTTTTATTTATTCCTTCCTTTTTTATATTTGTCAGACTTTGTGTGGCATTTAGTAATCCAGTATTTTTGGTGATGAACAGAGCGTGGCACATGACGCACACTTTTCTTTCAGCCATTGAACACAAGGCTGAATGAGCATCTTGAACTTTTCCTTATTATGTTTTTCTACTTAATTTAAATACAAATCTGGTGGAATCTACCAGAA
This sequence comes from Girardinus metallicus, assembly GCA_903067095.1. Classification (NCBI taxonomy): domain Eukaryota; kingdom Metazoa; phylum Chordata; class Actinopteri; order Cyprinodontiformes; family Poeciliidae; genus Girardinus; species Girardinus metallicus. The sequence goes on along the minus strand of CAEGAE010067339.1, from coordinate 4,333 downwards.
AACTGTAAATTGGTTGTCATTTACTAAAACATGTGTTGCCACATCAACATAAAAAAATACATATAGATACAGAATCAGCCTTGTATGATGGCCATCCCAGTTCCAAGACATAAATCCCATGAAGACTATTGGTCTTCATAGGAACTGAAAAGAAGAAAGCCAGAGAGACTCTTCTTGATGATTTGCAGAAATTTAGAAATGGTGTAGGACCTTTCTCTCTGTACACTCCAGATGTCTGAAGCTAAAGGTTTATAAATCTTTGCGTACTTGAATCAGGTTTCTGTTATGGCAGATTGATTTTCTTCCTAATTCTCTCCTTGATGCCACCAAGGCATGACCAAATTTAAAAAGTAAAAAAAAAAGAAGATCAATTAAATTTTTAAATGCCTGTGAAGAACACAACCCACCCAGCATGTCATCTGCTCACTGTTTCTCTTTGTGTCTGTGGGTACACCTCAGAGTGTGTGGCTCCTGCCTGATGTCTGAAGTCTGTCTGTGACAAGGTGAACAGAGTCATCTTGTTCAACTGCTGTGTGTGCGTGTGTGTGCTCATGCTCTGAAAGAGAAAGCTTTCAACAAGAGAGATTAAAGCAGGCTAGCATTCAAACTGTGTTGCAGCACTCACACATGCACACGCACACACAGTGCCGTCTAAAAGAGAGGCAGCCGGCCGTGTGCCAGGCTGCACAGTCATTCTCTGCAGGGAAGCTGTTAGGTAGGGTTGTTACTTAGCACGCTTAGAGGTAAATCTAATAAAAGGGTCACCCTGAGAATAAACTGATAGGCGACAACACATAAAGTGTCTTAGTGTTAGGCTTTGATCTTTTAAGCCTAAAAACATTGAAAAAAAAACCTTCTGAAACTAGTAATTAATACAAGAGGGACATTTTTGGCTTTTTTATTACTTTATTTATTAAATAGGTTGCCACATGGCAATGTCAAAAAAGTTCAGATTACATAATTTACACATTAAGCAATACACAGTAAGCCCAACAGAGAATAAACCTTCATAGAGGCAAATAAGGTGGAGAACAAAGACATCTTACTATAATAACCAGTTGGTGTACGTTACTATAACACAGAAAACGAGAAAATCATTTACTTCCCCTTCTCCCATGAAATTGGACAAGAAAATAATTGTTCGAGTCACGTATTGACTCTTTAGAAGGTGAGCCTGAGTCGGCTTTAAATTCAATGTTATGGTGGCTCAATTAAGCTAATTGCTAATGTCTGCTATTATGTACATGAATATAGTACAAGAGCATGTTTAAGAATGTATAAAATAGAATTAGCATTAACAATGACAATATTTTCACTGGATATCGCATTATCCAGTGAAAATGCAATATTCACAAGTTCAGATGTTAACTCCTCATACCTTTACACCAAAACCTCACTTCAAAAATATAGAACCAACTCTTTATCAATGACTTTCACAGGTTTAAGTACAGTTAGCATTATGTAAATATGCTTTTTTACCTGAAACCTAAACCTGTTTGCTTCTTTGTTTTCACCAGTGTCAAAAGTTGGTTGAAATTCGACCTGCTTGAGTTACAGAACAGTCATTTCTTAGGCTTTAGTGGGAACACATAAGCTAAGGAACAAGAAAAACCTAATTTATCTGTCTTTGTAAGCGGAGTTGGAGAAATTACCACTATTCTCTTAAAGGAAAACAAAGCTAATTAAAAGCATTTTGATAGTAAAGCTATCCATGCCTTCTTCTTGTTATTTACTGGATCTTCTTACTTTTGACAGGAAAAGTAGAGCCCCTGGAGCTGTTATGAGTTGCTCCTTTGAACACACTACAAAGGAAAAGTGTTTATGTTCTAGTTAAACGCCCCGCTTCTATTTAATTAAACAGGAGCCACAAATCAACAATGAGCCAGAAATATGTGCAGGTTATGCAAGCCTTGCTGCTCTACGTCACTTGTCTTGTAATCTGCCAAAACTATTGATTGTCCTCATTTACAAGCTGGGTGGTCACATTGCCTGCCTCTGATTTAATTCAGGATTTATGCATTCCTGTATGGACTCTTACATTTTGTATACAGGTCAGTTTAAGAACCATAATTAGACCTTTGCAAATGTGCAACAACTCTTCTGTTGTTGTTATGAAAGAATTTTATGCAGCTGTACCCCGGCTATTAGCTTAAAGTCATTGCATTAGGTGTTATTCTGACACCTTCCTCTATCCTGAGGTGTATGAAGCTTTTAACAGCAGATAAATGGGACCTTTTGAAGGAAAAGGCAGTGACTGATGTTTCATCACCATCCAGGGGATGTTTCTAATTAGGTCATGCAGGATGAGCTGGTTTCCTAGTTTTCTAAGCCGGCACTCTGGGGAGCTGGACTCTTTCTGACTGCCGAGGGAGTAAGTGAAACTTGACTGACGGTCATAAAGCCGTAATGTGAGAATTGTTTAAGAGATGCAGCGGCTTTTATCAGAATATTGGCTGTATTACAAATGACTGAAAAAAACAGAAACATAACATGTCTCTTGTGGTTACAGATCTTGAAAATCTATCCTTCCCACCCATTCCCTGAATACATTTCAGATTGTTGTTCTTACACAACATGCAATGTTGGCAAAAGTTGAAAGTGACAGGCTAGTGATAGAAGTACAGAGGGGTTAGTTAAAACCTAGCGATCTTAAAAACTGAACTTTTGGAGTTGTTATAAAAATGGTTTATATTAAGTACTTTGATGTTTTATTTTGAGTTAAATAATCAGGTCATTTACAGGACTCTGTAGAACTTGACTGCATGATGAGGAGGTAATTCAGCCATTAGCTTCAGGCATGTTGGATCATTGACACACCTTAATGCTGCAGGAAACCAGCCTCTGATGCCTTTCATTTGAGGACCCCTATCTTTGCAGACAGCTTTATGCCTCCTTCTCTGTTTTTAGTACTTTTCCATGACAGAGTTATAGCACCACTTGCAGGCCTGGAATAGTTACAACAACACTTAAGCTTGTTTTCATTGTCTTGATGTAGAAGTCATTTCTTTTACAGATTGTATGTTCAGAGAAATCTTGTAGGAACAACATAAATACTGGGTATTTTAGGGACAGCGGTTTTCATCCAGATACGTTTTTTCTGTTTGTTGGTTGTTGAAACAAAACGCTAAAGTAGCAGGCCGTCTTTTTGAATCGGAGAGGTTTAGATGACTCAGGTTTGTCATGAATGGAAGCTTTTTGAACTGAGTGGGATTGCTTTCATTGTTCCTCACACAGTGTGTCATACACATTACTCTGTGCCCACTGGGTCCAACATTCCTAAAACCCCCAGTCCTCATCCCATTCAGACACCACTCTCACACACGAATACTGGCTTCACCCCATTAACAATGTGTGCAGCCACATTGGGAAGTGACACAATCATGCCTCAAATGACCAACATTTGCCTGAACTACCCTGCATGATGACAAAATATACATATAGTTGTTTTATATTAATGCAGGCAGATGGCATTTTTTATAAAAGAATCAGATAAAATAAAGTTTAATCTGATCCTTTTTCACTTTATCTTGAAATGGCATGAATAATATTTAGGGCTGAAACGATTCCTCGAATGATTCGAGTACCTCGATTATTAAAATTCCTCTAGGAAAATGTACCTGCCTCGAAGCTTCGTTAATTGGTTTTATTTTTTTAGAGCACCGTGTTCCGGCCGGAACATTACTTGCGTTGCACAGCGCTCTCACTTCCACCTCTGAGTTGTTGACGAAAGCTAAGTGTCAGCGGCATAATGTCCCATCTTCAAGTTCGGCCCGTGGGATTTTATAGATTTATGATAATGCCCGGGTTTTCACCGTTTTGGGAAACCAAAAAGCATCCTTAAAATGGCCGGCGTGATACTTGGAATTCGACAGCTGTTTTCCTTCGGGAGCTGCTGGTTGAAAGCGAACGGCAGGAAAAGCGCTGCGGGATTATTTATACAGGTGAGCGGATAGACTGAACACGGCGGGCGGCTGAGTAGTTGATGGTCCGTAAGTGTAACTTTACCGACAAACCGCACAATAAATTTCAGATCCCGGTCTGAGCAAACGGGTGGCGGAGCGCATCGTACATGGCTGGTAAATGAGTTTCTGAGTGACAAGGTGCCGTAAATATCCCGTATTGCTCCCCTGAGAGGGGCCGTTTACGACAAAAACTATGTTTTGTCTCTCACACACTACTAAAAACTCACACACACACACAAAATATTAAAATTGCGCATATGCACTAATAAAATATCACACGCATACAATTCTTTTTCTCACACGCATACATAAAAGACTAAGATTGCACATATAAACTAATAAAATATAGACTCACCTTTTGTATGTGTGGG
>CAEGAE010067338.1:0-23350 GCA_903067095.1 Girardinus metallicus | reverse complement strand
AAAAACAGCAACATTATACCTATCAAGGAAAATATACTACATTTGCTTTGCATTCTCCCCACATGATGGCAATGATACAGTAGGATCCAATTAAATTCTTGATTAATATGGGTTGTTGTTATGTCGTTGTACAGTGTTTTAAGATCTTGTTCAATGTGTCCTTTTTTAACTTTGAGCCCCTGCCCCTCCAAAGGTCTCTGCATGGCCCTGTGAGAAGGCATGTTCTGTTAAATGAGGTCCACCACCCTTAATTCTGATTTCAATCAAAGTGCTGTGAAGAACCGACCATGTTTCTATGTTGCGGTTCAGATTCAAATTGTTTCAATGTATGAAAACTCCAGATTATAAAATATGTTCTCCATCTTTGTGATGAGCAGCAAGCTGAGCTTCGAGGCTCTCCGTCTTGTGTTTGTTGGCACAGGCGTGGGTCCACGTGGACGGGCCGGGGCACTGTGAACGGAAGCTCCTCATCTGGTTTTAATCCCTCCTGAATGGGGCCTGTCGAGTTGGCCCCCGGCGCTGAGAAGGTCTTCTCTGCTTCCAAGGCGCTCCAGTCCAAGTGCTGAACACAGAGCCGAGAACCACGGAGGGGAAGGACAGTGGAAAAAAAAAAACAAGCAGAGAGTGATTCATGGTGCCGGGACAGACGCAAGGAAGGTTTTGTAAACAGTGGTGGTAGATCTTAGAGTTCGGTTGTGAACTCTTTTTGAGAGCAAGAAGGAAAAGCAACTTTGTTCGTCACAGTCGCTATGGCAACTGTGACGATTTTTGGGCAAGTTCTGTTGCATTGCTGACCATTCTTGTTCCTGTAATGACGCACTTGCCGAGGCCTGACAGTGTTACTAATCCCAGTCAGATGGAGCAGATGTTCAGACAAACATGCCCTAAATGAACACCATGCGCTGCCAGGCTCTCAGTTCTTCAGATCCACCTGGCTGACCTGCTGCTCCTTTACTGCTGATTGACCTTCGCTTGCTTGCCTTACCTTGGCCGTTGCCTTACATTAGTATTCCAGGTTTATTTGGTTTGGAATTTGGACTGACCTCCCCCAGACCTCCTGCAGAGTAAAGGAGCAGTTCATCAAATCTGCCAAATCAAACATTTAGGTTCAAACAGCGCACTCCTGTGGCTGCAGGAGGAACTGGGCCACAACGTTCACACCAAAGTTCTATCACCTGTTTGAGTGATCCAAACAGGTGATAGAACTTGGTCCCTATTTGAGGAACATATATTCATAAGCAATCAACTACCTTGTAGAAAGCTTGTCTATTTGTGGGTACAATAATTAGATTTTAATCAGGCATAACATTATGACCACCAGCCTACTAAGTCCCTTCTCCATTGTCACGTTTCATGCTAGCCGGTTAATGTCTGGTTTTATTTTAGCCAGGTTGGGTGTTTCTCCATTAGCAGTGTGTTCCTCACTATTGTGGGCATGCATATGAACGTAGTAACATGGGCGGGTTGTAAGCGTTCACGAGCTGTGGTCGACCCTCTGATGATATTATTTGTAGACTCACTCAGCAATGGAGAACCTGGAGGATGTGGCTTTGATGGACTTAAAAAATACAGATGTTTCATTTTGTCTTAAGGGTAGACAGTCAAAGGTGTCAAGTAGTTTATTTTAAATGATGTTACATCTCATCGTCCATCTGCGTGTTATCATAGCTGATAACACAAATTAGCTATATCTACAAAACATATGCTGTGGAACTCTGTTTCAGACCAGAGTAGCACCGTTTCTTGCTTTTTCATTGTGTTCCCATCCTTCAGAGAGACAAGCTGCTTGCAGGGCTGTCAAATCACAATCATTCGGCTCCAAAAGTTAACGGATGTGCTCCTGAAAATAAAAGGTTTGGCCAGCGAGGGGGAGAATGTTAGCTCACAAAGGAGAGAAAACTGTTTTTTTAACTAGCGAAGTGGAACAGAGCTTTGTGATTCTTCATGTTAACAATTACTAGTAACTGTGTGGCATTGTTATGTTATGTAATGTGAAAGCAAAGCAGACGAAAAGATAATGTGAATTTTTTTAGCATTTTCAGCCAAACTGTGTTGCAACAAGTGTTGTAATTATTTTCAGACACAAACTAGTTACTCCCCGTTAAAAATAAATGAAAGGTTTTAACTAGACCTGCAGACAACTCATGATTTTTTTTTTTTTATCCAGAGGAGCAATTTTGGGTCTGAACACATTATTTTCTACTAAAACTTGTTGCTGGGTGCGTCTTTTCCTTTCAGTCCTGTTTATGCAGAAGTTTAAGAAGATGACTATAACAGCTTAAAAGAGAAATGATTAGAGACGCAAAAAAGAGAGAGAAGGAACATGTCAGATTGGATTTACATTAACTCTGCTTTGGTCGAACATTTATTGGGAAGTAATGTGCTTCCTAAAAACGAAGCACAACCTAGACAGATCTGCAGACGGAGCTATTCCTGTCAATAAGCATAAAAACACTGCAGAGAGATCTAACACACGCCAGGAAGTGGGAAACAATACGGCTGCTCTGCCGGGTTGAATGTCTTCAGATGTTTCGTCACAAAGCCTCCAAAAACTCATAGAAAACTCAAGACATTATTTTTTTATTTTGATGCTACAGTTGTTCTAAATTTACCCCGATGGGTCTGACTGGCTCATTTTTGTCAGAACCGGTTTAATACGTCTGAGGTCGCCTAAACACTCATTTTATTGGCGTGCTCTCCAAGCAGGTGGAGGACAACCTCCTGCTGCAACCTCATTCCCAGCTGCTCCGACTAAAAGCTCCTGTGGGCCGACATTCGTGGGATTTCCAATGTGCCAAAGTTTTCAGAGGAACATCTTCCCACAGTCTGAACAGGCATGCAGAGGATTAGTGAAGAAATACCATGGAGGGCAGAGCCAGGTGGAACACAGCCAGGGTGAGGGTCCTGGTGCCTTTTTTTACTTAAATGTGTTTTATTAGCCATATTTAACTAGAAGTAGACAGAGGAAATTATATGAATAAAGGATATTTAAAAAGAAAATGGTTGCAGTGCAATAAACGATTTGACTGTGAAATTAAGTGAAACTTTAGTATAGGGAAATGGTCTACCCTAAATATGAGAAACTACTTTGATATATTATTGTCAAGGTAGTTATTATAGTGTTATTAGCATCAATATTATCAATATTGTTGTGGTACCGTTAGAGATACTATTAGCATCATGTTCCTAAAGGTGGCCGATAAGGCCCACAAACTGAGGTTCTCTACAATCAATCAAATTTTATTTGTATACCACATTTCAGCAGCAAAGCATTTCAAAGGGCTTTACATCATAACAAACACAAAAACACAGAGTCAAGCAACATGGAATCAACAATCAAACACATTACATTAAGTCAAGTGACATCATTAAATTCGTAATTGATTACGTAATTGATTACAGAAATCTGATTAAATTGTCAACACTGACAGGTCCTCTCTGGTTTCTGCTCCTCTCATCAGATTTACTTAAGGTAATATTGTAAGTACACCATTGAATGTATTGACTTAAATAAGAATAAATAAGAGAGTAGAATGAAGGATTATTACTATAATATTTATAAATAGGAAGCGATCATAATTGTGATGTTGCTGAATAAGAGGCTGTTTTTAATAAGTTTATGCTTCTTCCCACTACTTTGAACATTTGTTATTTATCGCTTTGCTGTCATTTTATTAATTTATGATATTCAATAAACTTCCAAAAATACGAATGCAGGCCCACAGTATCAGAAACCGAACTGAAGTTTGACTTTCTTTTCTAGAGTTCTGCGAGTTGCAAGTAGACACCTTTAAAGCTGCAGTAACTAACTTTTATTTAAAAAAAAAAGTTTTTCCACATATTTGTTAAAACTGGCACTATGTCATGACAGTATGAAACAGATATTCTGTGAAAGAAAAATCAAGCTCCTCTCTTCTGCAATTGCTAACTGCAGAAATCCAATGTTCTGAAAACCAATCAGAGCCAGGAGGAGGGGCTCAGCGCTGTCAATCAATTCCTTAATGTGGATGAAAAAGTACGATTTCCACTGACAGATCATTCCCCCCCACACTTTCACTGACGTACTACTGTCAGTGAAAGTAGTACGTCTTCATCAATATTCAGGAATTATTGACTTAAAACAAGCTGCTTGATCTTGCTGAAAAGTTACTTGTTAGTGAGTTATGTCTTATTTTAAGCGTACTTAGTTATTTGCACTAGAAATTAAACAAAAACAAAATGTGGTCAGATTTTGTGTTTTTGAAATGTAACTTATGCTACTCTAAAACAGAACAGAAACAGTTGATATTCTGGTCAAAGTAGCAATAAATAAATGTTTATAGAGTACGTTATTATAGCTGTGGTAATTAACATATTATTTTAGAAGCTATAGTGCATGCTATGCATTTTTGCTTGTTTGTGTAAACACAGCCATGTCGTGGCTTCCTCAAAGTTAATTTGTTATGAGAATCTCATATCAGCCCTTAGCCTAAAGGCAAAAGCAGTCAAGTGCATGAACTCAAAGGCTCATGTTGGACTGAAAACAGTTTTTTTTTTTTTTAGATTTTCCAGTGAAACAGTCTAAAAATTTCCCTCTTGATTCCCATGTTTGTCTGTCTCCAATCTCTCAAAAGTGAACTTTTAATGGTGGCGTGACATTAACAGCAGCTGTTGCTCAAACTCTGGCACAGCGTCCGAGGAAGAGAAGCGGCAGGCAGAATAGTTAAGACAGAAGAACGGCTGTGCTCCCTTGGAAGTCGTGTTCCTCTTCTTGTTTTCGTTCTCTCTCCTGCTGGACTCTTGAGGTTGATTGCAAAATTCTGAACTCTGAATTTCAGCATAGATTCATATTTCAGTCCAATCAAACTTCAAACATTTGTGTTAGAAAGTAAGGTTGTAGTTTGAAGGTCAACCTGTTGGCATAAGCTAAGTAGTTTGTAGTTTTTACTGAGGTGAAACTTAGAATTGAACTAAAGTTACATCAATCCACAGTTTATATTGTTTAACTTGAAAGTCCTGCCTAACCCAGAAGGAGGAAGGCTAAAGAGCGAAGGAAAGAACCGTTTTCTACTCAATTACTTATCAGATTTTATTATGTTGTTGCAAAAGAGAAAATTGGTAGAAAACACTGAAAATGAAAGACTTTTGATTACTTTAAAAAATTCTGAATGCCTGTCTCTGAGTAAAGCTGTAAAACAATAAGGCCAATGGTATCCAGTTATGTTGATTTGAGTTACTTACGGTTTCCCCTCCTGGCTCGGTTTCAGTGCGTTGACCAGAATTATTCACGGGGCGTTAATTAATCCCTCACTGGAGTCTGTAAGCGCTCTGAGCATTCCTTCATTTTGGTTCTGGCTGACCGACCAGAAGCTCATCCAACCCACCAGAAGTAATGATAGGGTTTTATGGGAACGCAACAAAAACATTTCTAATAAGCCTCCATGCTTCCAGCCTGCCTGGATATCCATTTGTTTCATAAGTTTAGTCACGGATTACGCAGCACACAGAGATATAATGAGAATTACTTAGTTGAAGTTCACTATAAATGATACTCCAAAATCTAGCAACCCTGATTCTGCAGCTGCTTCCATCTCCAAAAATATCAGATAACACAAGAACTTTTTTTAAGCAGAATTGTTAGAAACATGATCTAAGATGATGTTTATCCAGACTGATGTTTATTTTAAGTAATCTTCATATTATAAACAAATGCTAATTATTTGTAATTAGCATTATATTTAGCATTATATAGCCAGAATGCTAATTATAAATAATAATATAAATAAACTATTATATAATACTAATAGTTATTATTATTATTATTATTATAAATGGAAAATGTTTTTCCTGAAAAAGGATTTTAATGGTTGAATATCTTCACTCCTAAAACATTGCTTCACAGCATTGGTTATACAACTTTATTATTATTATTATTACTATTATTATTATTTTTTTTTTTTTTAGTTTTTCATCATTTTTTTAGAGTTAATAATGGAAAAAAACTGTTTGTAACATGCTGATCAAAAAATTCACTTTGTTAAAAATAATATTCTTTATGCCATTAATGACATCCTTTGTGGGAATGTTATGAATATATTAAATGGAGACGCAGTTGGTAGCACTGTTACCTTGCACCAAGAAGGTTTCCTTAAGTGTGTGTGTGGGTGTGTGTGCATGCGTGGGTGTGTGTGTGTGGGTGTGCATGGTTTGACTAGAAACCTGTCCAGGGTGTATCCCGCCATAAGCCCAATTACTGCCACCGCTAAACTCTAAAAGGACAATCGGGGACGGACATCGGACAGATGGGGGAAAAAGGAGACCATTTGAGGATGAAGAAACAAGGACCTATCACAGCTCTGTACAAGTTAAGGAATCAGCCAGCCAAGTGTCCAGGAATATCTGAGGAACATTGTGTTAAGCAACACAGACCATGCTTCTTGTGACTCCACCAAGCTGGAACAGTGGCAAACTAACCTCAGAGATCCCCGTTTCTGTGGTTCATATTTTCATAAATGTCTTTTGAAGTAATCTTGGTCTCTTGCCTTTGGTGTTTGGGGTTTGGGCAACAATGGCCACTTTGACAGCAAGACTTCAGCTCGCTATGACCGGAGCAACTCCAGATTTGAATAAGTCTAAAGCTGGCACTGCTGGGGTGCTAAAGATTTATGACTTGGCATATTACTGACGGATATTATTATAATACCTTAGCCAATGACATTTAATGGGCGCTGCTGTGACACAAACAACTCACTTGCCAAAAGGGATGTGTGGACAAAGACACATTTTCCTCCCAAGTCATCGGCTAATAAAACCGAGATGGCTGAGAGAATCTGGCGCCTCGGCCAATAGGTGAAGTTTCCTAAGACCTTGGATATGTTGACTAACAAGCGTTGAAAAATGATCGTCGCTTTTTGTTTAACTAGAACTGGCACACGTACTAGGATCAGTGATCAAGGCCACATCTGTAAGAGCCAGCGTCTAACAGGATGGGACCCTGGCAGCTAAAAATACCCAGAAAGCCATTCTCTCCAGTGCTGCATGGGTTTCTTGCAGCACTGGAGAGAAAGAGCACAAAGAGATGATATACGGCAAGATGGAGGCGCTCCTTTCTCTGGTAAATGTTGGATTTGAATGCCTGGCAGCTGTTCGGGGTCACATCGGGATCATTGAGGAATATTTCTTATCTTTTAGGCGTCTTCACTTCTTGACCTCAAAACAAAAGGTGTTGACAAAATCTGTCATTTCTCTAGTAGCACACGTTCATGTCTGACAGGTATTTTTCAAACATCCAGGTTGTAGTTTCCAGCGGAGAGGCGAGTTTGATTTTATCTCAGATTTTACGACAGGGTTTCCACCAAAAGTTCACGTTTTAAGCGTATTTATGTTCAGGGTCACCGGAGCCGGCCCCGGCGGGGAGGTCAGCATATCGTCACGAGGCCGGCGCCGAGAAATGCAACGAGGAACATATGCTGCCAATTACAGACTATTTAAAGTCACTAATTAACCTAACATTTTAAATAGTGTGGCGAAGCAGGAACACTCCAGGGAACACCATCAAATAAACAAGGCAAAAAAGAAAACAGAATAATAACCAAAGGAATCCCTCTGGAAATGGCTACATACTGTACTGAAAATGAGAGAAGAAGAAGAAGAAGAAGAAGCCAAACAGTTACTCAAAGCCTACATAGAACATTAGAGAAGCTCAAAAAGACAGTAGGACAGGACTATGGAGAAAGATATGTAACATTTATCCAACCAATATTAGTCAGTCCAATGAATGACCATGGGCCGTACGATTGGACTTTTTTTGTGGGTGGAACAATGTAAACATGTCCACTTGTCAACTTGGAACACAAAAGTCTAAAAATGTATCAGTTAGTATACAAATTTGCTTGCAGCTGGAAGGATTTTGTGTGCACCGTCAAAAATGGAAATAGTTGTTTTCTCAGTGGACTGCATCTTTTGCCTTTAATAAAGCAATGTTTTTAATTAGGGAAGTAACCCTCCAAGAAATGCTTTTTTTTTTTTTTAAAAAAAACGACCAGAGAAGGACTCAACCTGTCGATAAATTTGTCGAATCTCCCAACCTCACTGTACAGTGCAGTGCTTTACAATACTATTCCCAACCCTCACATTGCTATGTGGACTCCAGTCCTCGAGCGCTGGAGTCCTGCAACTTTTTGATCTACGTCCAGCCAACCAGAATCAAAGAACTGAATTACTTCCTCGTGCTCTCAAGCATAACCTAATTATGAGAGTCTGTGTTGACAGAGAGACATCTAGGAGTCGATGGACGCCAGCTCTCGAGAGCTGGAACATGTGTGTTCAAGATTCAAGACTAACAAATGGAAGGACCCACATGGTTTTCAACAAATGTCCACAAAGTAAAACCCAGAAAACTGTGACATAGGTTTGCATTTATCTTCCAGAATTTACTTATGAACTTTAACTGGGCCATTTTAACACGAGTGCACTTTTGATCTTAACCATTATGACTGTGCCTGGGTGTTTCAGGGTCGATGTCCTGCCTCTAACTGGTTTTCTTTCAGTACTGCTTTTATTCATCTCCACTTATCTTTCCAGTCACTCTAAACACTTTCTCTGTGACTTGCTGGAAAAGCAGCTAAACTGGGGCCATGAAATTTGTTCAAAACAAAAGAAAATTGAAACTGAAAAAAAGAACTTGACTCTGAAACATAGTTTTGAAAATTTTTTTAAGTTTCATTTGTTTTCCTGTTGAGCAAACGTTATGGCCCCAGTTTAGCTCCATACGATACTGCCACTGCAGGGTCTTTCCACAGGGACGGTGTGTTCGGGGTTAATATTCTGCTTGGTCCAGTGTTTTGACTGAAGGCCAAAAACCTCTGTTGTTTTCTTGTCTGCCTGACGCCCTTCTTCCACACGTTTCCAGTGTACAGAGTGCGACTGGCAGCAAACTTTAAACCGAATGCTCAAAGCTTTTGCTCACTAATGGCTTTCTTCTTGTGACTTTCATAAAAGCCAGATTTGTATGGATTTGTGGACTACATGACTTGCCGTTGCAGAAAATTGGTAAAGTAGCTTTTATGAAAGTCTACATTGCACCGAATTGTTGTTCAGACGTTGTAGAATAATCCATGTTTGATTCAAAGCAGGATTATGAGTCAAATCAAATAAGTGGGTAATCCGGCAATAAAATTGAGGATGACAAATTGAAGTCATGGAGTCAGGGTGAATGCGTTTTATGACGCTAAATACAGATTTCCTACTACTGGGTTTCCCACTGTGGTCAACAAATAACTCTTGAGGTCAATGTTCTGGATTCTAAGCTGTTTTTCATCATGTTTCCTGAATAGGAAGATGTGGTATGAACTGATACACTGGCTGGAAGCACTGGAAGTTCTCTGTCTGTGGGAGGAGAGCCCAGTGAGTAAAGAGGAAAATTGTTCATGGATACCATTGTGCAGGTCATGACGTCAAGTCCTTTGCTAACGTGAATTACTAATAATTTGTTGTCACTTTTCATTTTTTTAGTCACTTTGAGTATTCATACCCTCTCTAGTCAAACTCAACCAGATGTCAGTGACACACACTCACACTAAGCTGTGATTCCTGGTCCAAACAGAAACGACAGGTCGCAGATGACGCCAAGGCCCAGCCTGTAATGCCCCGGGGGACTTTTTCCTCATAGATTGCTTCACTTTGGTCTTTTTCCCGCTGCGATCATGAAGAGGAACCCCATGTGGCTGCCAACTCAAATAGTACTCACCGTCCAGGAGGACACTGGCGGAAAAGAACAGGACATGGAAAAGGTGCTGATGGTGGTTGGTCCAAGTTCCACGGTTCTGGTTTTTCAGGCAAACAATCCGGTGGCCCGGTTGTCTTAAATAGGGCCAAACAGACAACAGCTATTCACATTTGAACAACAATTTCAAGAACATGAATCATATTTTTACGGCTTTATATATTTTATTAACAACATGATATTAGAGATTTATAAAAATTTCAACCTTGTTTTTGACTTGGAGAAGGTGTGCAGTGTTATGGGAATAACACTGCACAGTAAGTATTTGTCGTTGTCGTTGATTTTTTCCGAGTTTTCTCTCTTAAGATAAATGAAGAGGTCTGTAATTTTTATTCTGAATTTTCAATTCACATCCTCAATTGTGAGAAACAGTCTGGAGTAGTAAAATCACTAGGAGAGTCACATGTGCCAATAATCCAGAAGCCTTTGTTTACAATCACACAGTTCAGACATTTCCTGTTGTTATTGATCCGGTTTGCAAACACTGCAGCAGGGAGTTTGGCCCCCTACTCCGTAAAGCTCTTCTCTAGGTTGTTCAGGTTTTGGGGCTGTCACTAGGTAACATGGAGATTGAGCTCCCTCCAAAGATTTTCTATTGGGTTCAAGTCTGGAGACCAAGTAGGCCACTAGCCAAGCTGGTGACCTACCTGTGGCTAGCTGCACGAGCCACTTCGGAGTTGCCCTGGTTGTGTGCTTCGGGTCATTTTCATCCAGCTTTGACCCACCTTCAGTGCTTACAGCAGGAGTTCACCAAGTCCAATCCTTTTAGAGCTTCTGTTCTGCAACTTTTAGATGCACCCCTGCTCTGAAACACCTAGATCAAATGAATAGTTCTTTGCCAAACTTGATGGCATGCTGAAGAATTAATTCAGTCATCTGATTCAGTTGTGTTGGAACAGGGTTTATCTAACAGTTGCAGGGCAGTAGCTCTTGAGGACTGGACTTGGAGACACGCTGGTTCATACTGAGCAAAGGAGGTTGTTGCCCAAAATCTTGTGACACATAACCCCGTCATCCTCTCCTCAATACAGTGCCGACTACAGTCGTCCTGTCACCTATGCAGAATAAAAACACCCCAAGATAATCATGCTTCATGTTTGGGATGGTGATTTTTTTAGGGATTGTGCTCATCCTTCTTCTTCCAAACACGGCAAGTGGAAATTACACCAAAATGTTCTGTTCTAGTTTCATTGGACCACATGGCCTTCTCGCATGTCTCTTCTGGCTCATCCAGAAGAACACTGGCAAAGTCCAGATGTGTTTATGAGGCAAGTTCCTGGTTAGAGGGAGACAGTCAACTTGAGTGTATTTTCTAATGATTGCATCAACATTTGTGCCCCGTAACCTTTAAACTTGTAATGAAGCACCGTTTTTGTCACTTCCTTTTGTAGATATTTGTGCTAATTTTCACCAGGTGAGTCATATTTTTTCTAACGAAGCAAACCCACATCACTACCGTCTATTGAGATGCTTCATGGTTCTCTGAGAACCCAACTTCAGTAAGTGTTTATCAAGACTGTCTCATATTACAAATAAGACCACTCTAATGCATTTATCATGTGGAAGGCTAGTAAGTTGTTTCTGCTTTTTAAGTGCCTTGTGACGGTAGAATCCATATGTATATATTATGTTTTTTTGGGGGGGTTTCTCAGTATCTGAGCCAAATGAAGTAAAGATTGTGTTTCAGCATTTTGACATCATTGGTAAGTTTCAGATGCAGCAGTATTCTGCACGCCATGTCTCTCTCTGCCTGGCAACCCAATGGACACGTAGGGGTTTGGGGTTTAGGAGATCCCGGGATTGGTGCAGGGAACTCGGCTTGTTTGTTTCTTACAGACATTTTGGACAATTCCACACTCCCGACTTCATGGAAACAGTTTAACCCATTTCTGTTCTAACATCATTTTGCACAAAGGCCCTTAAAAACATGGATGTGCAAGACGGGTGTGAAGCAACTTGTCTGGCTGGTGTGGAGAACTGAACTCAGCCTGATAGAACACCTTTGGGATGAACTAGAATGAAGAGTGTAAGCCAGGTTTTCGCATCCAACAGTGCCTGGCTTGCCAAATGCTCTGTGGAAAGTCTTCTCAGAAGAATTAAAATGGTTGTAGCCGCAAAAGGGGAAGTTGCCCAATACTTTTGTAATAAAGTTGTTATTGTTTTAACAATGAATTCCCTTCTTTTGATCTTAACTCGCTCCTCCATTTTTCATGACGACAGGTTTTGCTATTTTAAGACAAAGCCACCGAGTCTCCCAAAGATTCTTTTCAGGAACCAAAACCAACACAGATCTGTTTCTACTTCTGTTTGCAGTTCAAGTATTAACATGTGTGACCTTGACCTCTTATCTCTGTAGCACAACAAAATGATGACCGCAGCAGAAATCTGAACTTCAGATTTACTCCTTCAAAACCCGAGTGATCCCACAAGAGGAAGGTCAATCTGTGCCGTTCACTGGCAGATTTTACTTCAGCTGAAATAACGCCAACTTTGGTTCTATTTATCCATCCAGACTTTCCAAACCTTTAAGTTTACCTTCCACTATAAAATAGGACTTTGGTTCAGCTCCGTATTTCAAGTGAATATGAAAATATATCTCAACTTTGGCAGCAGCTCTTGAAAATATTATGACAAAGACATGCATCCTTTCCTTCAGCAAAACTAATGAATATACGAGCGTGTTCTCTTGGCACGTCCTCTTTTCACAACAATTCCTCTGTAACCTCCTGATAGGTAGAAAACTATAAACAGGATAAAATACGATCAGGAGGAAAAGAGTTTAGCTGACTGGAGGGCTGGCCAAGTGCGTTCAACACTAGAGGTCCACAGTTTACTGGAGCTGTCAGCGAGAAACACCTAATATTAGCACAGCTGCTGACTATGGATGAGGCAGCTGATCAGATTAAGGGATTCACTTTAGTTTTTTTTTTTTATTCCTGATTGAAAAAAAAAATAAGATTAAAAAACTAATTGGCTAGAATGAAGGACAACCAACAAGTTAACCAATAAGACTTAATCACATCAGCCGGAGGATCCTTTAAAACTGTTCAATGAAACCATCTGCTCCATCTTTACATCCCTCTGCAACGTGGAGCTTTCTTTCCCAGTTCTGTCCTGGCCTTTGGCACTCACAGGGAAAGGACAACCGGAGAACAAAGTCTGGAACCACTTGAACGTTGACTTACTTTGCAGTCAGAGCCATACGTGAGACCAGGTAACCAAAGGAAAAAATGAAGATGGGCAAAAGAACACACAGAACAGAGGAAGGTTGGAAAAGGGTGTCGTGGACCCTCTTTGGGGTCTTGTTTGGACCCCAAAGAAGAACAATGATGAGATGCAAAACAAACGAAAAGACGTTAGGTGAGTCCTTGATGCTGTCTGTCAAACATGGTGGAGGAAACAGGATGAAAGTAAATCAGACCAAGCTTTTCTTGTTCTAGCTTAGGTTTGGCCCAAGTCATACATTTTAGAAGACAGTTGTCCCTGATACTGACCAAATGTATGTAGACTTTTGAATTTGATGAAAGTTACAAAGAAAAAAAATTCTAAAAAATTTGTTTTGCTAAGTTTACTGACATTTAGCAAGTAGAAATTATTTTTGGTGATTCTAACTGAGCTAAAACAAGAAAAGTTTGGTCTGATTTGACTACAGATAGTGAGGAAACAAAGTGTTTTTGTCTTTATTTGGGACATGTATGTGGCTTCAACTGTATATTAAGAGAAATACATTTTAAAGCTAAATATAGAAATTAATTCCAAATTGGCTAAATCTCAAAAGTTTTGTTAAAAATATATTAAAGCAACAATGAGCTCTGATTACAGAACTCTGAATTGAGTTCTGTTCTTCATTAATCGTCTATTATATCATTTCAAGATGTTTGTTCTTTCCTTGGTGAAAAGCAGAAATCCTGCCATGTCCAACACGACTTCAACATTCCTCCCAGTTTTGGGTTGTTTGGCACATCCCAGATTTGACTTTTCTTCATTCCCGTTACAACAAAACCAGAGTTATTGCACAAGATTTCCACTTCGTTATCCTCGCCAAATATTGTTGCTGCCACCCTTGAACCTGGCGGTCTGTCATTGTTCAAATACGCCCATTTTATCAGCAGCCAACAGACGCTGATCCGGAAAAAGAAGGTGAATAGCGAGTTTCCACTAAAGTTGGTTAATGTGCCTTTTAGGAATCCGAAAATGTGGGCCGCTGTGTAAATAAGAGGCAGGACTCCCGAGGGTACGCTGGATGAAAATGAGCTAGAGACCCTGAAGACTAAAGGTTTCCTTGGGAGTTCAAAAACTGTTCAACTACAGGCCCAGTTGTGTTGATGTTACTGTCCCTTGTTCTTATGGGAAAACAGGAACAGTGGTGCATTCTGATGTATGAACAACTCTGCCAGAAAAAGTTCAGAGTGTAAGTTAAACAAATATATTTAATGTGAATATATAAAACAAAGGACTGTTAAAACACATACTCACATTTTATTAAAAAACATTTAATTCTTCTTTTAAGCTCCCTAAAAAGTAATTTAATTAGCCAACATCAAGAAGTCAGTTCTTCTGTTCATAGAAGTTCTATCAATGTTTTTTTTTGTTTTGTTTTTATTTTTAATCTAAACATTCTTGAATTTATATTTTTCATAAATTCTCAGCTTTGATGCTCAAAGGGTCAAATCTGATTTCCAAGTAGGGTCCAAAATAACTACTGATTATGTTTTCTTAGAAGTGACAACTAAAAGAGATACTTATTCATGCCAACTGCAGGATTTTTCTCATCCTAAGCTGATCTGCCTTCTGACAATAATTTTATAAATGGTTTGAAATTGAACTTCACCTTTTATTTCTCATAAATATATTCAAAATTGAGTTTGGGAGGCAGCAGGTCAAGGACAGAAACCCAGACATGACTCTGTCCATCAAATTTCTCCTCAAAATAAAGCTAATACTTCCCAGTGCTGCGTCTGATTTCTTGCCATTCCAAATTCTGACTAACGGGAAGGCATCATTTGTCACAGCAAACGCTCCAGTATTAGCTTTTTCTAAGAGAGAAACCTCGCTGTAGAGTAGTTTTACATTTCCAAATCCTTTAGATCTACAAAGCTAGCTAGATACAAAGTCTTGTGACACAAACTTAACAAAACAAAGTTTCTAAGTTGGCAATATCGATTAAATGTTGTTGGATTCTGTTTTTGAACTCTGGAGAACCCGGAATAAAGTTCCAGCCCTCGATAATGTAAAACATTGTTTCACTGTGTGGGAAAACGGGAGTGTGACTTAAATCTATAGCGTGACAAGAACCTAAGTTTGGAGGGTCAACTTTCCAAAAGAGAAGATGTTCCCACAGAATAACATTCTGCTGCTCAGGGAGTTCAATCATGACAGTTCCATACAGCGGGGACATTTTCCATCCAGGATCATCAGTTAAGATGTCCTCCCTCACCGAGGTCCTCGTCTGTCTCTATAGCTGTAGAGCATGGCTTCAGAGAGAGAAGTGCAGGATGTGTGGGAATCGTTCTCTTGACCCCTCTACATCCAACATCTCTGGATGCCCCTGCAGTGTGGAAAATACACGGATCACACATAGACTGTCAGAGTTTAAATTCGTCCACTTCATTTCCAGTCCTTCCATCCAGGCATGTAGATGTTTGAAGATTGAATAGAACGGCTTCCCAAAAACAGCTATAGGCCAGGGAAGGATGAAAACAAGAGTAAAAAATAAAAACAGCAAAAGTAATGAGCGGTGGAAGTGGGAACTGGATGCACTGACCCAAGAATTACATAGCACTCCTGCAAAAACAAGATACACATGGATTTATTTTCTGTTCAAATCTGTTTTTTCATCTTCCTGAACTGCAGGCTTCTCACTACTAATGTCGTTTTAACAATATCTTAGAACAACTACCTGACCTAATCTTATCAGAGCTGCACTGACTGCTGCTTTCCTGCTGTGCAAAACAAAAAAAACAAGAAATACACACCCTACACATGTGCAGGACTCGACGAAGAACACGAACAACTGGAGAGGAAAAAGAAATAAATTAATACGTGATCGAGAACACCGGCAGCCATTTTTCAAACGTCCAGGGAGAGCATTGTTGCTCTGGAGGTTGGGGAAGTTCACAAAAGTTCTGTGTGTGTGCCAAGTTGGCCTGCGCTCTGCGGCGGAGCCGTCGACTACAGCAGGAGGGAACGCACAAACGGTGTTCCTGTGCTTTCCGTCTTGCTGATCAGCGGCGGTGCAGGTAGGACCTGAACGAGCAGGGAGGAAACCTGAGAGGGAAACCGTGTGAATGGGCTTTGAAACGAGCAACAGGGGAGCCAGCGGCTGCAGCGCGTCCAACACGATAACGCCACTCCTTTTTGTCGATGAGCCAAGGCGATAACTTCTGGGAGGTCAAGGAAAAATCATTGTTACCATTTTGTTCAGCCTCAAGTTACTATAAATAATAGTATACACATAAAATAACCTTTCAGTGCAACTTTTAGAATAATGCCATATTGCTGGGAGTTTAGGTTTTGGTTTTTCATTTATGTTTATTAGTCTGGACATATTCCATTCACTAAATAATGTTTATTGCATTCTGTTGCCAGACTATTTTGTTTCTTTATGTTTAGTTTCCTTGTTGCCTTGTGTTCTGCTTTTTGTTTGTTGTTACTGAAGTTCTTAGTTTTATCCCAGGCTAGTTCTCTATTGGTTTATCCTTCTAGATAAACGTGTTTAATGGAAACGCGGCAATTTAAAAAAAAAAAAACAAACATATTTTTTGATCAAATGTTTTGACACTAGGATGAGGCAGGTTTTTTTGGACGCATCAACATTGGTTTATTTTACATAACTGCAATGGAAATACTTCTTTCGCATCATATGAGTCACATGATCAACAACTGGATGTTGTCACTGGTGCAAACCACGAAGAAGAAGACAGGAAGTGGTTGGAGGATGATGGGATACGTTGCGATCATTTTTTAGAGACCTATCCTGTGAACAAACTCATTCAAGTGATTTTAACTGTTTCTTATTTAATGGAAACACTTCAATTGCAAAATTGTGTTTTTTTTACATTAGCAAAACATCAGTACAATTTTGCATGCATTTGTAATGGAAACACAGCTTGTGATATAAGTAGAATGCAGTATTGCGTATGTAAATATATTATAATACTGAATGTTCAGAGCATTTTGAAACTTTCCGCCTTTTTTAAGGAAATCTCAGACAATGGCTGCAGGGATTGCTGTATCCTCAGCACTCAGCCGTCCATCTCTCATCACCTCACCCAGGTGGCAACATGAAGTGTGTGTTGAGTGTTTCACTGCAGTATTTAGCCTCCTGTTTACCTTGCTTCCTTATTACATAAAGGACAATAGCAGGAAATGTAGCCAACAGTGACAATAAATCTACTGTTGCCAGGTCCACAGTTGACCTGGCAACAAATCAAAACGCTCAACGAAATGCGGCTGAACTGATGCGGCGATCGGACCCGGACACTGAGGCTCTTCTGTTTGGCTCGACTCAGCTGAGTGTGAAAAACGAGCCGAGGAGAACCTGGCTCTGTTTGCGAGAGCAGGCCCGTTCGGATCAGGAGATTCCAGCAAATAAACTGTGGAATGAAGCAGACTGGCTGCAGGACTGCAGAAAACAGAGCGAGTGGCGCGCTGACACGGGCTTCATCCAGTCACTGTCCTCCATGTTTTATCTGTTCTGCAATGAACAGAAGTGAGCTTGTCTTTACATAACGAGCTCAATTTTATATTTTAGAAAGTTGGTGTCTGCAAAAGACACTTTATAAAAATTTCTTTAGCGATAGACCAACACAAACTAGTGCGTAATAGTGATGCATGTTTGGCCACAAAGATCTAAAGAACTAACACTGCTTCAGTCAGACGAAACATGATGAAATGAAGAGATTACTTTAAACTAAGGCTGCACAGATATGGCCGATACTGTTATCTGATATTAATACTGCTGTTATGACCAGTAACTCATAATTATCAAAGTTACTAAAGTTACTATATACATTATATATATTTAGTTACTCTTGGGTGTAAAGAAAACCCTAACTTTAGGGATGGAGGGAGGGATGGATGGATGGATGGAGGGATGGATGGATGGATGGAGGGAGGGATGGATGGAGGGATGGATGGAGGGAGGGAGGGATGGATGGAGGGAGGGAGGGAGGGAGGGATGGAGGGAGGGATGGAGGGATGGATGGAGGGAGGGAGGGAGGGAGGGAGGGAGGGAGGGAGGGATGGAGGGAGGGATGGATGGAGGGATGGAGGGAGGGAGGGAGGGATGGATGGATGGATGGATGGAGGGATGAATGGATGGGTTTTTTCCCGTCTTCCATTTGGACCGTTGCTATGGTAACAGTGTATAGTTTTTACAGCTGATCAGTATCTGAAATAAACCCCACCGTCTCTCCGCTCTGAGTGTTTCACTGCGTTTGTTTCACTGCGTTTCTAATCGGAGCGGATTAGCAGAACTCGCTTTGCTTCTGCAGCAGAACCAGGAAAAGTCCGGTTCTGATTCTGTTCTAACTGGATCGAGAATGAAGCTTGAAACGGCGGCTGTCAGAGGAAATCTCCCATGATGCCTCAGATTTAGAGCGCCGCCTGGTGGAGTCTCTGCTCTATATCATCCGCATGAAAGATTCAGCGCTGTGGCGGCCATCGTGGCTCCCAACATGGCTGCCACATTTCTCACATTATTCACCCAGAGTGTTCTGCTGGCCAGGATCTCTGGAGCGGTTCTGACCCGGTTCTACAGTAGGGCTGTTACTTAATGTTATTGGTTCTGTTGCAGTTTGAATGGAAACGTGTTGAGTTGATACAGCTGTAGCCGTGGTTAGCATTAGCATTAGCATTCCTCTGGACCGAGAGCCAATCATCTGTCTCCGTCTGTCTGCAGGATGATCCCAGCCAATCACAAGTACTTCCTGCTGAGCGATCTAGCGGCGGCGCGAGACTACGAGCTTTGCGTCCTGGCGGTCTACGACGACGGCGTCACCACGCTGACCGGAACCAAGATGGTGGGCTGCGTCTCCTTCACCACCGACTCCGAGTACGGCCGCTGCCACTCCATCCGGGACCAGGTCGGTGCTCCACCTACCGGGACACCCGCTGGGCCCAGTTCACCAAACTGAACTGGACCACAGATCCCAGTTCACTGATCTGGTCGCCAGATCCAGGTCCGTCAGTCCCCCTTCATTCTGAAAGCTCAAAGGTTCTGGTTCTGGTCCCAGAGGTTCTGGTTCTGGTTAATGGACGTCCACCTCCACAGACCAAAATTAACACATCGATTCA
This sequence comes from Girardinus metallicus, assembly GCA_903067095.1. Taxonomy (NCBI): domain Eukaryota; kingdom Metazoa; phylum Chordata; class Actinopteri; order Cyprinodontiformes; family Poeciliidae; genus Girardinus; species Girardinus metallicus. The sequence goes on along the minus strand of CAEGAE010067338.1, from coordinate 4,290 downwards.
GTGAAGCATAGTGGTGGCAGCATCATGCTGTGGGGCAGCAGGAGCGCTCACACTGAGGTCAAGGTTCATCTTTCACCATGACAACTGGCCCGGACATCCAGCCACAGATATTATATCAATGGCCTAGTCAAAGTTCAGAGCTAAATTTCTGCGGCAGAACCTGAAAACTGTCCTACTTCCTCTCCTTCCTGTCCTTCTTCCTGACCTTCGTGTGCTACTTCCTGTCCTTCTTCCTGTCCTTCCTGTCCTACTTCCTGACCTTCCTGTCCTACTTCCTGTCCTACTTCCTGACCATCCTGTCCTTCTTCCTGTCCTACTTTCTGTCCTTCCTGTCCTACTTCCTGTCCTACTTCCTGACCATCCTGTCCTTCTTCCTGTCCTCCTTCCTGTCCTTCCTGTCCTCCTTCCTGTCTTACTTCCTGACCTTCCTGTCCTACTTCCTGTCCCACTTCCTTTCCTTCCTGTCCTCCTTCCTGTCTTACTTCCTGTCCTCCTTCCTGTCTTACTTCCTGTCCTCCTTCCTGTCCTTCCTGCCCCTCATGTCTTGGACGTGTCCTGATCCATCTCAGTTGAATTAAAGTGTTTGTCCTCTCTGTACGGCATCCTGTTAGTGCATTTAATCAGTATGCTCCTGTGGACAGCTTCTTGTTGTCATAGAAACCAGGTAGCAGCTTTCCTCCACCCTGGCGTCTTACTTCCTGTCTGTCCCCAGTTCCTGGGCGGCACCATGATCATCATCATCGGCGGGATCATCGTGGCGTCTGTGCTCGTCTTCATCTTCATCCTGCTGATGAAGTACAAGCTCCATAGCAACCACTACAAGCAGAAAGCTGCAGCGCGTCACGCCAACGTCTGCTCCCAGACCAACGGAGGCGGAGGGGGCGGAGCCAGCAGCGTCCTGGCGCTGCCTCCGTCCGTCGCGGGGGGTGCAGGTAACCTAGCGGCCGGCCCGGTTCTGACGGCGTTCTGACGGCGTTCTGACGGCGTTCTGATGTCTTCCAGGCGCTAATAAAATCTGCGCGCCGGCGGCAGAGGGAGGAGCTTCTCTCAGAGGGACGACCGTGGTGGACCTGAACCCCAGTCTTGACGAGGACGCCGCGTCCCAATAACAGGAAGCCGGACGCTCCGCGCCGACTCCCCTTCCTGTTTGTCTCACTGCGTTTCTTTTTCTGCTCCGTCCTGGAGTCAAACTGGACTTCCTGTGAGGAGCAGCGGCGCTCGGCGGTGAGTCCCACTCCCACTCAGGACACCCCACACCAAGCTAAACCTTTAATTTGAAGGGTTCCTTCCTGATTTACTCTGCTGACTGCATCCAATCATGGACAGTGGAGGGGAACAACTTCCTGTTTAACAGGAAGTGACCTCACCAGAACCTGGCTCAGTGTGGTGGGGGACATCCCATAATAAAACTTTCACGCTGCTTGATATTGTAATAAATAATTAGCCGCAGTGCCAGCGGCTAATAGTGGAGCTAATATGAAGTGTGGTTGCTAACTTTAAGAAACATTTAGCGCTCTTAGCTTCTCATAAAGGAATTTTTCTGAATAAATTGTGAAGCTAATTTTCTTGACTGTTTTATAAACTTTCAGTTGAATAAAATTTGACGTCTGTGTTGAAGTTTTGAGACAGTGGAAAAAATACAGCAACAAACTGACGGGAATTCATCCAGAAACATCCTGGAGGGGAAGCTAAGGGCGCTAAGCCTTCTCAGAGTTTGTAAAAATGCTAAAGCGTTAAACAGTTAGCCGTGCTAATAGCGTCTTAGCAGATTAGCAGCAGTGTGTCCACCACAAGGTCACATGATCTGGTCTGTAAAACACATAAATTCATTTCTGTTTTCTCCCAGCAGTTTGATAACAGAACGTCATGCATAGAGCTGCTGGCCTAGACGATTCTATGTGACAGATCTGTGTTAGATTTTATCGCCTCCCTCCACCAGATTGTGTTTTATTGGTAACTGTTCAGAAACCCAGGCGTTACCTTCAAATTCAGCCGAAGTATGAAATGAGAAACTTTGTGTTCTTCAAACTGCAGGAAGATTCAAGATGGATTCAACCATCTTGAATCCAGATGGTTTCTGATAGAGACGCGTTACGGGAAACGAGCCATGAAACGGTTCAGAGCAAAAACACACAAATGTTAGAATGAAAATCTGAATCAGGCAGAAACGACACCCTGACTGAGACGCTCGACCCTCTGCCTGGCTTGTTCAGAGTCGGTTTCCAGCTCCGGTCGTTTGGTTTCTTCTTCGTCTCGCCTCTCCTGCTGCTGTTTGTTCAGCTGGAGCTTCAGGGCGTCGACATGTGGAGACGTCTGGAGGATTCTTGGAGCTTCAGCAGCGATTTATTTTCAGTGGATAAGTGATGGATCAGAGGAAAGTCCTGCTGCGTTCAGGCAGACAGACGCTTCACATGTAGGCGGTGGCGGCAGCATCATGTTGGGCCTTCATGGAGGAAGAGGAAGTAGAAGATGTGACTGCAGGTTTGCTTCCAGCAGGGGCCAACACAGGAAGGAGTTCAGTAGAGAAAATGTTTTAACAAACTGAAAACATGACGAAGCCTCAGATTGAGAGAGAAATGCTTCAACACGTTTCCTGTCCCTTCCTGTTAAATGTTAAATCTGCGTCTCCAGCTTGTCTCCGTCAGTTTCATCTGATATACAGGAACAGACTGGAACCCTGATCCAGCCAGAACACCAGACGCCTCCTTGTGGTTGGTTGGTGTCACAGCAGCTGTACTTGATTGAAATGATCAATTTTCAGTTTCAAAACAAATAAGAAACATCAAGACGCCATAACTAACCCGGAGGATCTGCGCGGTGCACTCTGACCTCAGTGAGGTTTGTGGGTCGTTGCTCATGTTTTCGCCCTGCTGGTGGAAACTTCTGCTTTTCCTTCGGCTGGTCGTCGGCTGGTCAGAGCTTCAGGTTCTTCATGTAGAGCAGCAAACTGGATGTTTGTGTCAGACTGAAGGAATTCAAGCAGAGAGGTCACAGAGGTCACAGAGGTCAGAGCAGCCAGCGGTTTCTGCAGCCTGATGGATCATCAGGCCGGCACAGAGCGGCCTGACCCCGCAGAGGCCCGGCCCGGTTTGGCCCGGGCTGAATTCCTTACGCGGAGCCACAGTGACACCTGGTGGCCGGTCGCTGCGCTGCGGGTTTTATTTTTATCCCGATGTATCCGGGGAGAAGACAAGCGAAGCTCTCTCGGTTCACGCGTCGCTGAGCTCAGGTGTGAGGAGAGAAGTGGGATTTCTGAGCAGGAAGAGGAACTTTTTCAGAAATCTAAATAAAAAGATGAAACATCTGAAACCAGAGAAGCTTCATTTGTTCAGATGCAGCAGAATCCTCAGATTCAGTTTAATGAGGAACGTCTCAGTCTTTATCGTTGTTGTTTATAGATCAGGTTAGAACGTCTCACTGCATGGAGACGAGCAGATCTCAATGTCAGCAGCGGAAACTCTTCCACACAGAGAGGGCAAGACCAGAACCGGGTCAGAACCAGATCAGTGTGGGTCCAGTCCAACACCAGACGGTCGGTTCTGGTTGTAACTTGCCGTCGTTTGTTTTCCTGTTGAAGTTTCGGATCGGATCGGCTCTTGAGACAGAACCGGTTCTCATCCTGATGGTGACGCTGAGATGCAGTGCATGGTGCCACCATGTGGGGGCAGTATAAACTCTGCATAGCTGGTGCAGGGCGGCGATGGAGGCAGTGCATCATGGGAGTTGGAGCGTAGAGCTCAGCCAGATGTTTGTCATCACCAAAGTATTCTGGGATTGGTTCTAATAATAATAATAATAATAACAATAATATCTATAGTGATGTCATGTTGCAGCGTACAGAATCTCTGTCTGCATGAACCAGTTCTTCACAATGAACCAGTTCTTCCTAATGAACCAGTTCTTCCTAATGAACCAGTTCTTCCTAATGAACCAGTTCTACGTAATGAACCCTTTCTCCGTAATGAACCAGTTCTTCCTAATGAACCAGTTCTTTCTAATGAACCAGTTCTTCCTAATGGACCAGTTCTTTCTAATGAACCAGTTCTCCGTAATGAACCAGTTCTCCGTATTGAACCAGTTCTCCGTAATAAACCAGTTCTCCGTAATGAACCAGTTCTCCGTAATGAACCAGTTCTTCCTAATGAACCAGTTCTTTCTAATGAACCAGTTCTTCCTAATGAACCAGTTCTACGTAATGAACCCTTTCTCCGTAATGAACCAGTTCTTTCTAATGAACCAGTTCTTCCTAATGAACCAGTTCTCCGTAATGTACCAGTTCTTCGTTATGAA